>OZ005660.1:118893358-119128358 GCA_963930645.1 Salticus scenicus | reverse complement strand
TAGAAATAAATTGTTACGTTTATGTATAAATTTTATAGTATAGCAACTTTTTATTTTTCATGTTTTTAATTAATTCTTTTAAAATAATTTTTTTTTTTTTTTTTAATAATATTTATTGGGTGAAAAAAATGGTAGTTTATAGTAGAAAGGATTAAACTGATTAAAATTCGTTTGTTTTTCATGTACTTAATTCCTTTTAAAAGAAAATCTACTTTTTTATTTTATTTTATTGCACTGGTCGGAATCAAATCGTAATATAGTGTAAACAACGGGGCTATAAAACACATGGTTCAAAAACTAAAATATATAATAGATGCTGAGATACAGTCATCTTTAAAATCGTAGTTCTTAAATAACAGAAAATCCACAAGTCGTCGATAAATACCCAGATTGAAGTGCCCGTTAAAGACTTTTCTGTAGACAGTGGGAAACTGGATCCAATGCAGTACGGGCAGAAAAAAGAGCTGACTTAGGCAACGGGTACCCAAAGAAGCGAGATCTAAAGCGATTTCAGTTTTTTTTTTTTTCTTTTTTTTTTTTTTTTATGTGATGAAAAAAATAAATGCTGATCCAATTCTTTTGAAAATTCATGAAAATATAGTGACCAACGAAGCGGGCGTAGCCTGCTAGTAATAACAATATATCTATGTATGTATGTAAGTGTGTGTGTAATTGTTAGCACTTTGCAATCAGTGATATCCGTGCCATTCGGGATAAGCTGTCCATCTGCATATTGCACTGTTCTGCGTGAAAATTGGCCCCAGCACCATTTTTGCAAATTCTCGTGTAAAATGACCTCCTGAATCCGAATATGGCACCCATTTTGTCCTATCACCCACCGTTTTTGGGGGACACCCCAATATTTTTATCATTTTCCGGTAATCTTTTGGCTATAAATTTCATTTGTAGGACGGGTAAGGATTATCTTAACTGTTAAATATCTTCTGAGGGGCTACGGAAGTGAAAATTTTTAAAACGTGAACATTTACAGAAAGGTGAAAATTCAGGAGGCGGAGGGGGATATTTACCACTGAAATTATAAATTACATTTATTATGTTTCATTAACCAATTTTTATTACTATTTATTATACATTATATAAATATATACATATATATTGTTTTTAAGTGTTAAAATAATTATTTTTCATTCTCCAAATCAAATTCATGGCTATAAAATTATCGAATAGTGATAAAAAATGGGGGAGGGTGTGGCATCCCGAAAAAACGGTGGGTGATTGGGTAAAATGGTAGTCATATTTAGATTCAGGAGGTCATTTTGCATACGAGCCAGCTAAAATAGTATCAGGGCTCGATTTTTTTTTTTTTTTTTTTTTTTTTTTTTTTTGGCAGCGCAGTGTCATTTGCAAGTTAATTTAACCATTTTTCCTCCTCATTGTTCATAAAGATTCAATTAACTTTAAACAGGGTGCGATTAAAAAAAAAAAAAAAAAAAAAAAAAAAAAAAAAAAAACGAAAAAGGAAACATAAAAATAATTTATAGAACAGTAATAATAGACTTTATGTGTGATATTTTTTTCTTCGTATATTTTTGCGCAAAATGCATTTGTTATTTACAAAAAAATGCTAGAGTAATTTGGAAATGTAAAATGTTGATATCAGGCAACATGTTTATTCATGTATAAGTTAGAAGATATATCTCCCTCGTTATCTAGCAAATGAAACACTCAAACTTTTCTAATGTACACAAAGTGATAAAAAAATAATAATGATAATAATAATAAAATAATCATCTTCGTCGTTCTGTGCAAATATTGGTTTAAGCCCAATAAAAAATCAGATAATCATTTTATAGGAAACTGGATATAATAAATAATAATAATAATAATAGTAATAATAATTGCTAACTTTTTTTTTTATTTTTTCACTCTTAACCTAGTTTTATTTTCTACCTTTTGAAAGGTTAAATTCCCGTCATTCTGTAAGAGAAAAGCAGAATATTTTAAATTTTAAATTTTGTATATAACACTGTTTTAGTTTCTGTTTAAATATTTATAATATGTTTAAATATAGTGATTCGAATTGAAATAAAAGCTATTTAGAAACGCGATTTCACAAGATAGAGCATGTGAAACGTTTTTAAATGTTTTATTTATTTATTTATTTATTTATTCTTAATTTTAGCAATCGTGTGTGTGAAGAACAGTTAAAAAAAGGCGCTAATATATATATATATATATATATATATATATACGCTTTCTTTTATTTAATAATATTTTACCTCTTATATTTTTAGACAAGTTTAAATATGATGAAGATTGGGAAGCAGATCTTATATCATCTACAATCTAGCACGACACCATTTTGTGAGGGGCTACTCCTCTCCTCCTCAAACCTCAATTATAATGCCGACATTTATATATATATCATTGTTATTAATTTTCTTCTAAACTTGCCAATCTCCATCAAATTTTTCAAGTGGAAACCTAATACGAACTTTAAAATACCAATTTTGAATTACCTGCATTTACTTGTTTTTAAGGGTTATACAGTTTTACATTACCGTTATTTAATTATTTAAATCTTTGTACATTAAAAACTGAATTGGTACCTTTTGAATGTCAGTTTCATTATGTAGTTCTACATGCTTTCCCATATTAAGAGTTAATAATAATAATAACATTAATAATAATAATAAGTTTAATAAAAACAGAAAGTAATAATAATAATAAATAATTATAAGATATAAAAAAACCTTTTTATATACCATGTTTTAAAATTTCTGACGAATCATAGAGCTCTTATCAATGTGCATAAAATTTTTAAAGTGATAATGACGTCAATTTTTGTGAGATGCATAATTAAACTTTTTATAATTTTATAATGTTCACGCATAATTAAATGTATTTATTTTTATGTCGAAAGAAAATGAACTCATATTTTTTTTTTTTTTTTGGCAACAATTAAATTATAGCTAATATTTTAATGGCTATTTTAACGCTATTAGGATGTTATTATTTTCATATTTTAATTAATTATAGGAAAACTAATCAAAAATTCGAAAATAGGACTTCGAAGTATTGTGTTGTCATCGAGTTCTGAGCTATTGTAAAAGTTTCAAATTTCTAGCTGGTAGGGAAGTTAGTTAAAATTCAATTGCAAGATTTGTACCGGACAAACAAATATACAAGAATAGAAGTTAATAAAAACATGGTAATAATAATAATAATGAAAGCTGAAATACGGTTATAACACATTCATCCTTGGAAGTTTTTAGTTTTATATTCATTTACAAAAAAAAAAAAAAAAAAAAAAAAAAAAAAAAAAGTGAATATCGTATTAGGTAAATATTTAAAACATTATACAATTACGTCAGACATAAGTTTAAAATATCGATTTTAAAAACAGATTTTCAAAATTTTGCGTTAATTCCCTAGGGACCTATGAAAAGTGTACCTAGAAGAATGAATGAGACAATAAATAGTCATACACTTTCTTTGTGTCTCATGCACCTACACATTCGTAGGTTTCCGATTTAATGAAGTGAAAGTTTTTTAATCATTTACATAATATAGTTTGGTTTTAGTTTTTTTTTCCCTTGCAGTGTTCTTGTATAATTCCGGATGAATAAAAAGTTCGATTAACAGGAGTTTAACAGTTTTAATTATTATTATTATTATTTTTTTCCCAATGACTTTTACTTTCTTCTATATTCAATAGAAGAAAGTATTGGATTCGTAAAAATTTTCGACCTCGGGTTTTTGATGGATTTACACGTTTTGAGAGCTGTAGAACACGATTTGACCATTTTTAGAAAATGTCAGTCTGTCTGTCTGTCAGTCTCTGTGTGTGTGACAAAATTTTGTGGCAAATGTATCTCAGGAACTACTGCACAGAATTTCATACAAATTGGTATGTAGTTGCACCTTGACATAAAGTAGTGCCTATGATTGTTTGGTAAAAATAGTCTTACAGGTTGCGTTGTCTTCCCGCTTTTTCTAAATTTTTAACATGGTGGTATAGGATAAAATTTTGTATAAATGTGCATAAAGAGAATTATTTTTTAATAATCATTATGAAATTTGCAAGAATTATTTATAATAGAGATAGTCAACTGGGAAAATTTTTTTGTATGTGTAGGAGCCTCGCGTCATCCCCTGGGGGGGAAGTCCCCCCTCGACGGGAGTAAATGTTCATGATGGGTATCTTTCAAAAGAGCTCGCCAATACCTTTAAAACGAATGATTGAACCATCATTTAAAATAAAGTTATCGATTTTTTTCATTAAAAAAAAAAAAAAAAAAAAAAAAATGTAATATTGAGAATAAAATAGACTTTTTTTGGATATTTATTGTTATAATGGAAATCGCCTGCATTACCATGAAAGATAATTTTTTTAAATAATAATTTTAATAAATAATTTTTACTGAGTGAATTTGTATAGGAAAATATAGAAGAAAGTCATGTGGCGACCACAAAATACTAGTTTTTTTTTTCTATTTTTTCTTTCTTTATTAATTTTTAATCCTTTGAAAAAGTATGATATATATATATATATATATATATATATATATATATTAATGTTGATAATTTCCCTTGTTTATTAAGAAGAAATATAAAGGGGGGAAATTGAGAATAGGTAGGTTGTTCAAACGGCTTTTTGAGTTATCTTTATCGATCCCTCTAAACGAAATATTGAGTATTACGAATTTTAATTATCTGGTCAAATTTGAACAATATTATTTTAGGACAGCAAATACCTAACCTGACTTGAAATTAAAATAAATTCATATTGAAGAATATTGTAGTCACTCGTGTTCTATCTTAAATTATAAGGTAACTGTTCTCTTAGTGATGATATTCAAAGTATTATTATCTTGCTACAAATTAAATCATATGATAAATTATAAAAAAAAGTTAAGGTTTACTTTGTACTTAGCAACAAATAGCTGCTTTACAGTTACAGATTACGAGAAGAAATGTCTGTAAAGGAATTGTGAAAAGAAAAATTATTATGAAATTCTCTACACTGAGAAAAAATTTTTGTTACTGACATAGATTCTAAATTGTGGCTCTACTAAAAATAGTTCCATGTCATCCATATAAGTACTAGTTCCCTTTGAAAACGAGTTCTAGAAAACCCTATTAAAATTCTAGAGCGTTTGCCTATTTCATCGAGGGGTCAATCTTATTTAAAAATCTCTATAAATAAAGGCGAATACAAGCGGCGAGTTTTAGCAACTATAATCTTGGTTTATGACCCAATTCTAGAAAATGAAGCGAGAATTTCTCACTATGCACATATTTAGTTGGTTGGTTGGGTTTTATGTCGCACTAGTGCTGCGCAAATCACAATGCAAACGATTCGTAATATTAAGAATCTTCAGAATATTATTTCACCACTTAGAAATGTATAAACGAGAAAATAGCGACCATTTCGTTTATTCAGTTTATTGGCATGCCCTATACGCATAGTTCAGAAATATATATTTCTAGTTTAAGTATTTAGAGAATGGCCAAATATTTGTTCTAGATGAAGGCGGTATATTTTTTTCTCAGTGTAAAAATCTATCAAGCACGTGCTTGAAAAATACGAGTTGAAAAGGCGGGGGAGAGAAATAGAAGTTAAAAGTAGCTATACTTCAACTATTTCTAGGCTATTTCCGATGTTCTCCGATCATTTTCTATAGAATCTTCTTGAGCATTAATCTCTTTACCGGTTATAATAACAATCTCTTTACCGGTTATAATAACATATTCTTTCCATTTCTCATTTAAAAGTAAAAAATATGCCGAAGGTGTTACATAAAACAATTTAATGTTTTAAATGAAGTTTTAGAAGGAGAAATATATTATTCTCATTCGAAAGTATCGTAAAGAAGGAAATGTAAATAATTTTTTCATTCTATATTACGAAGAAAAATTAATAAAATTAGAAAGCATCTGTGAATTGTCATCTTTTAAAATAAAGTATCCATTCTTAATGAAGAAGATGAAGCATTGTTACTGAAATAAGGTAGAAAATGATAATAATAATTAAATAAATTTTATATTAAATATATCATTTAAAAACATATATATATTATCCAGTAGCATCTATATACAGTTTTCCGAAATTTTGCATATGCTGATAGAAATGCAAGTTTCCTTATGTGTGAACATTTCTATTTTTCAACATTTAAAATTCCACTTTTCAATTCATGAATTCCCTTTATTTTCCTTTTAACGGAACTCTTTGGTAATTTTATCTTTTCTCTTTTCTCTAAAATGTTGACGGTTACTATTATTTAATGGTTTTTGCAAATTATCTCATCGTTAGGCTTATGTGTTATGTTAGTGTAATTTGTCTTCTGCGTAAGTACTTTAACATGTTTTTACTAATCATAGGTACTCAAATTAAATTATTACCGAGAAAATTTTTATTCGAAATAAATCTGAATTAAACTTTAATTATATGTTAGTATCTTCATTAACCTTTTGTCTGCTGAGTGTTACAATGGTATTAAATTATTAAATTATATATATATGTATTAGAATAGAATCGATATAAATAACTAATTAACAATTAAAAACTGTAAGTATAAAAGTTAAGAAAAATAAATTCAATTCCAAAATATGTGAAAATAAATCTTTAATGTCACACTCTAGGGAACAGTCAAACCCACGTTCTATGAATAATTCGCGAAATTAAGTGAATAGGAGAGAGAAATAAATTCGTGAGTTTCCTATTCTCCTATATTTAGGGGCTATTTGCAATGTTCTTTAATCGTTTTCTAAAGAAATTGCTAGAGAATTATTCTCTTAGCAATTTGTAATTTATGATTTTTTTTCCCCTTAAAAAAAAAATAAAAATAAAATAAAATAAATAAAATAAAAAAGCCCAACAAGTCACAGAAAACAATTTAATGATAAAATGATTATTTAGAAAGAGGCAATTTAATTTTCTCCTTATTTTAAAATGACGTAAAGAAACAATATAATTATTTTCTTAGTTGAATATTAAAAAATCTGGAGTGACTCCACTCGACTTTCCGAACATTGAGTAATTAACAGTTTTGTAGATAAAGTAAAGAAAGAGTAGTTGTTAAACAAAAAAAAGAGAGAAAACCATAATAGAGTGTTTGAGTATTTTTCTCCATCTATTACACGTTGTTTTATTTAACGCTACTGAAATCTGAGCCCATAGATCATAATGATAAAGAAATTTTTGTTGTGTCCCTGTAAAAACCTATAAATGCTAGATTCACCAAAATGCTTATAGTTAGTGCAACAGTGATTTATAATACTCATATAAATTTTCAGCTGAATTCAATAAGGCGTTTAGATGCTATCGTACTTTTAAAAATTTAGTCCCATAGGCCATAATGATAAAGAATTTTTCTTTGTGTCCCTGTAAAAAAACTGTAAGTGCTAGATTCACCAAAATCTATACAGTTAGTTCAACTGTGATCTATAACATGTGTACAAATTTTTTGCTCGGATTAATAAGGCGTTTAGACGCTATCACATTTTTAAAAATTTGGCCCCATAGGCATAATGATAAAGAATTTTTCTTTGTGTCCCTGTAAAAAAACTATAAATGCTAGATTCTCCAAAATCTATACAGATTGAGTATTTGTGATCTATAATATGTGTATAAAATATTTGCTCAATTGAATGAGGCGTTTAGATGCTATCGCACTTTTAAGATTTTGCTCCCATAGGCCATAATGATAAAGAATTTTTCTTTGTGTCCCTGTAAAAAAACTATAAGTGCTAGATTCACCAAAATCTATAGGGTTCGTACTATGGTGACTTACAATATGCGTATCAACTTTCAGGTTAATCGAACAAAGCGTTTAGACGCTAGCGTGTTCACTCACAGACATACACACATACACACATACACACATACACACACACATACATACATCATCGTAAAAATAGTGAAAACGGACTCAGGGGACCTCAAAACGTATAGAAACATCAAAATCTCGAATTCGGATTTTTGACATGATTACAATACTTTCCTCACTATAGTGTTCGGAAAGTAAAAACGAGGAATGTATAAAATATATGACATATAATATATTTTTTATGCTTATTTCTTATTTAGCAGGAAATACTAATTTAAAATATAAAATTACTTTAATAAAAATGAAATTTGATTTCAGTAGTTGAAAAGAAAACATCTATGCCATTGTCTAGAGATATATCAAACACACGCTTAAAAACTAAAAAATGAATGAATGAGAAATAAAAGCGTAAAATTCCTATTCTTTTCCTATTTCCAAGTTATTTCCAATGTTCTCTGAACGTTTTCTAAAGAATCTTCCTGGGAATTAATCTCTTTACCATTTAAAACAACGTACTATTTTTTCTTTTAAAAGAAAGAAGATACTGAAGAAGTCACATAATACATTTTATTATTTCAAATAATAATAATAATAATAATAATAATAAAACACCTTAAAGTTGTGAAATATATATATATATATATATATGTATAACGTTAGATTTTATTCCTAAGTTTGATTTGTACAGATTATCCATTTCTATTTTTTATAATAAATAAATTTGTATAAAAATATTTTAAATAAAATAAATAAGTAAAATAATATGAATATAAATAAATATAAATTACTTAATCAAAACCTGTGAACATTTTAGGATTATCGCTAGAGACTAAAAATATAAAATTATGTTATTTATTGCTATAAATAAATAAAATTAAAATTAAAATTTATTATCTCAGGTTTAAATTAAATTATTTTAATACCAAAAAATAAAATAAAATAAAATAAAATAAACAAATAAATAAATAAAATAATATTAACAATAATAATAATGATAAATCTCTCTCTCAAAATAAATAAATAAATAAATAAATAAATATAAATATAAATATAAATATAAATAAATAAATAAATAAAATAATAATAATAATAATAATAAAATAAACCTGTTTTTTTTTTTTTTCAAAATTTTCTTGTTATGAATTAAAATGTTTATCTTTTTCCGTGCTAGATGGCACAAGCACACATCTCATACGTAGAAATTTAAAAGTAAACAACATATCACTGAAAGTTGTAATTAAACTCCACTTCTTCAGAGTTTTAAAGTCTTAAGTATCAATAAATTAAAAATACATTAATATAGTGAATTTAATTATTAATGAAATTGCTCATTTGTAGAATCTTTATCGATTAATCGTTACTAGTCGCGATAATTTTTTTTATTACAAATAGAATAGTTCTGTTGGCAGCATGTTATTTGTTACTCTCTGAATTTGGAGTCCACATGACATGGGATAATTCTTATATATATATATATATATTATCTTGATTCATTACAGGACTGTGTTAATAATTTATTTCATTCCTCTTTAAATTTAGTTTTGTGGCAAGATTGGAACATGAACTGTATTTTTTTACATGAATTAGCTATACAGTTTTCCGAAATCTTGCGATTTCTCTGCTCGTAGAAGTACATGTTCCTTGAAGAGGGACTACCAATTCTCATTTTCAATTATCTTTTTTTCATATTTTTTATTCCAATTTTCATTTTCATTTATCTTTTTATCATATTTTTTATAAAATTATTGGTTTACGTATGATAACTTTCGTGAATTTCGCATAACAATCACTTCTAGACAGCTTTAGTGTTATGGTCCTAAATGTTAACATTATCGTAAGTAATTTAAAATAGATTTATGTATTAATTGGTACTGTAATCGAATCATAAAAAAAAAAACATGTACTAACATTTAAATTGAATTACAATAACTTTTATGTGTGTGTTGTTGGTAATATTATGTATCTATTAATTGCTAAAATTTATTACTATACATATACATATATATATATTCTAAATACAAAATTTAGGAAAAAGCGTTAAATCGGAAAATGTCTAGGAAATTGTAGCTTTTATATAGCACGATCATTTATAAAGAACTAGAATCGCCCAGTGGTCGGAACTCGACCAATTTTTGCAAAGCAACGCAAAGCAAAGTTATTGCCTTGTCCTAAACGGAATTAAATTGCAACACAGCAGTGCCAATTGTTTGTCGGTATGCACTCTAACTGAATCTGCAGAGTTTTACTTAATATATTTCTCTAAGTTTGGTACGCGGTAGATGTTGAACCTTTCCTGAAATGAGAGGAAATCGCAACGTGGAAATATTTGGGTGATACAGCCCAAAAGCTAATCGGTACCATGTGAAACCAAGGTTCAAGCAAATATCAAATTAGGTTAAATTAATTCCATTGGTTCGTAAAGTACAGTGATTGAACTCAAAAAGAGAGATATTTTGCAAAAATGGTCGAATTGAGTTCTTGAAATCTCAAAACGTGTAACTACATCGAAAACCGAAAATCTAAAATTTTTCTGAATCTTATATTTTCTTCTTATATACGCAGAGGAAAGCATAATAAATCCACTTTTTAAAGAATAAATAGTCAATTTCAGTTAATTGAAATGCAAGGAAATCTCAAAACATGTAAATTCATCGAAAACCGGAAATCAAAATTTTTTTGGTATCTTCTACTTTCTTCTTATACATGCAGAAGCTAGCAATAAATCCATTTAAAAAGAAAATAAGTAGTCAGTTTCAGTTAATTGAACTTTAAAGAAAACTCAAACGTGTAAATTCAGCGAAAACCGGAAATCGAATTTTTTTCCGTATTTTTTACTTTCTTCTTATACATGCAGAAATCCACTTTTTTAAATATAATAAATGATTTTAGTTAATTGAAATGCAAGGAAATCTTAAAATGTGTAAATTCATTGAAAACCGGAAATCAAAAGTGCTTTCAAATCATATACTTTCTTCTTATATGTATATGCAAAAGATATACGCAAGCGAAATGTGACGTAACTGAACGTTGTTGGGGCCAAGTAAAAGATTTCCTATATTAATCGTCCATTGAAATTTTTGTAAAAAAATATTAAATTATTAAAAATTGAGGAAAATTATTTCCCGATTTTAATTCCCATATTTTGGTATAGTTACAAATTAGTTTCCGTGCACATGTGTTAGATTAAGTTATTTTGCTATCAAATTGAAAAATTATAATTTGAAATTTGAGATATCTAGAAACAAAATGAGCATAGGCATCTGTTAGTCATTGACGTTTTGTATATTTGGCGATGAAAAACGTAATGCGAAAACATACATGTCAGATGTATATTTTTGTGATACATATATAGTGTACGAAATATTATTTCATGTTATTTATTGCTCTCTTAATGTACGCTTTTAAAATAACCATGGTTTTTTTTTTAAGGAATTAAATAACCTCACCAGATAATTTAGCGATATTTTATTCGCCAAGCACGACATATATGAAATCTCTTCCTTTGAAATGAATCGCATTCTTTTGAACTGAAATTTTAGGTTGATTTCTTTAGAAATCGACCTATTGCAATCACTTCGTTTATCTATATATATATATATCTATCTATCTATAATCAAAATTTTGTCATCACGATAACTCCCGAAATAATACTCCAAATCGAACCAAATTTGGACAGTGAACTGATCTTATAAATATCTTGGATGAGTTCGTTAACCAAGTTGCTCCGACGTTTTGTTTTCAAGTGGCAGCCACTTGAAAATTTCAAACCCACAATGTAAAAAGTAGATTTAAAGCAAGATATGCTTGAATTTTTATGTAAATACAGGCCACAAGAAGGTCTCAATGAAGTTTATTAATGAAATTTATCCGCCATTTTTAATAAAGTAGCAGATATTTTAAGTTAAGCGGGGCCACTTGAAATCAGGCTACCACTTGAAAATTTAAAATCACTATAACTTCCGAAATTATACTCCAAATCGAACCAAATTTGGACAATGTCTTACTTTATTTTATAAATATCTTAGATGAGTTTGTTAACCAAGTTGCTCCGCCATTTTGTTTTCAAGTGGAGACCACTTGAAAATTTCAAATTCAAATTGTAAAAAGCGTATTCCGATTTTTTTTTTTTTTCTGATGTATACATAGTTTATACAAGTGTCTCAAAGAACTTTATCCGCAATTTTTAATAAAGTGGGGGATATCTTAATTTAAACGGGACCACTTGAAATCAGGCTACCACTTGAAAATTTACAACCATGATAACTTCCGAAATAATACTCCAAATAGAACCAAATTTGAACAGTGTCTTAACTTATCTTATAAATATCTTACATGAGTTTGTTAACCAAGTTGCTCCGCCATTTTGATTTCAAGTGGTGACCACTTGAAAATTTAAATTGTGAAAAGCGTATTCCGAATTTGTTTGAATTTTGACGTAAATAGTACAGACCACATAAGGATCTCAATGAAGTTTATTAATGAACTGTATCCGCCATTTTTAATAAAGTGGCAGATATGTTAAGTTAAGCGGTGCCACTCGAAATCAGGCTACCACTTGAAAATTTAAAATCATAATATCTTCTGAAATAATACTCCAAATCGAACCAAATTTGGACAGTGATATTATCATACAATTATCTTGTATGTGTTCACTGGTCAACTTGTCTCGACATCCTGTTTCTAAGTTGCAGCCACTTGAAATCATGCTGCCACTTGAAAATATGCCATCACGATAACTTTTAAAGTACTAAACTGATTCAAATGAAAATTGGATAGGGAACTTATAGTTCAAATATCTAGGATAAATTCTCTTGGTGACTTGATCCGCAATTTTATTTCCAAGTGGCGGCCACTTGAAAATTTGTTATCATGGTAACTTTTGAAATACTTAATAAATTCAAACCGACGCTGAAAAATGGATTTAGCATTTAAACAACAAAAATCTAGAAATTTTACATAATTCGTGAACCAGTCACGTTATTGCGTCCATCTTTGGTATATCGATAATAAGTATTTTCTCGCCAAAAAAGTGGCCATGGAGAAAAAGTCGCCAAATTTAGCGCCAAACCCATTACTTTCCTTATTGGAGCTTATTAATGCTTTTCTAAGGGAAAATTAGGCTATTTTAATGCTAAAACAAACTAGAAATGCAGAAAACTAACATTTTATCAACTTACTAAGCCTCTTTGAAAGAATTGCTACCAAAAAAAAAAAAATAATAATAATAATAATAATAAAAAAAAAAAAAAAAAAAAAGAGAATCATTTTTAAATTTTCAACGATATCTTAGATGAACAACTTTCTCTGCCATTTTGATCCAAGTGGCAGACACTTAATTTTTCAACGCGATGACTTTTGTGATTTTGAATTAATTCGAACTACATGTGTACAATAGACTTATCTCATAAATGCATTTGATATATATGTCAACTTAACCCACCATTTTGTTTCCAAGCGCCGGCCACTTGAAAATTTTAAATTCACATATAAAGGTATTTATGAACCGATTTGCTTAAAACTCCATATGTGCATAGCCTACATCAATATTTCTACCAAATCCTTTAATAATTTGTAGCCGCCATTTTGAAACAAAATGACGGCTACTTGATAAGATAAAAGAAATCAACCTACCCTTCCGAATAAGCCGGAAGGACTTGTTTATGTTTATAATCGAAAATGGGAGTCTGCCATTTTATTTTTCTAGAATATTTAAATTTAAAATTAAAACTTTATTAATTTGACAGAAAAAATCTAACACTCGCAGACAGTAACTTATATAAAACTATATCCAAATATGGGGATTAAAATCGGGAATAATTTCTTTAATGTTTAAAATTAAACCAATTACTGTTGAAAATCAATCCAATTAACATAGAAAATTTTTGCTAGGCCCCACGGACTGTCAGTGACGTCATCATATCACTTCCGTATAGTAATAAATTCATTTAAAAAAATTATAATAAATAGTCAATTTCAGTTAATTGGAATGCATTATGTTTTTGCTTAAAAATATGTCTTCAAATTAGAGCTGCGTAAATCACAAAAGAAAAAAAAAAAAAAAAAAAAGAAGAAGAAGAAGAAAAGAAAAGAAAAGAAAGAAAGAAAGAAAATAAAAAGGAAATTAGACCTTAATGAAATTAGAAAGAAAAAACAGAACTCTCATAAATCAAATCTTTTTTTAACTTGCGTTTATTTTGAACAGTATAAACTTTTGATCTACCCCTCATGCGCTCAAATTTCTGTCATTTTAATGGCTGTTTTCTCTTAGAATAAAAAATCTGTAGTCGAAAGTATACGCAAGCGAAGTGTGACGTGTCTGACCGTCAGTGGGGTCAATTAAAAGATGTTAACTACACTGCGCTGAAAAAAAAAATAGAAAAAAAAATCGATGCGTGCTACTATTCTTGCTGATTCTTCTGTAAAATGACCTCCTGAATCCGAATATGACTACCATTTTGCCCAGTCATACACCGTTTTCTCGGGACACCACACCCTCCCCCAATTTTTTATGACTGTTTGGTAATTTTATGGCTATGAATTTAATTCGGAGAAGGAAAAAAAATTAATTTAACCCTTAAAAAAATGTAATGTTTAATAAATAACATTAATAATAGATTAAAAAAATATAAGAAATGTAATACATATTTTCAATTTTGCCTTTGCCTCATATGTTGATGTTTTAAAATTTTTCAACTCTGTAGCCCCTCTTAAGATATTTAGCAGTGCAAAAATCTCCCCCCACCCCTTTTAAAAATCAAATTTATAGCCATGAAATTACCGAAAAGTGACAGTAAAATAAAGGGCCGTCCCTAGAAAACGGTGGGTGTTAGGGCAAAATGGACGTCATATTCAGATTCAGGAGGTCATTTTACTTAAGAATTTGCCAAAATGGTGTTGGGGGGAATTTTCATGCCAAGCAGTGTTATCGATAGCATTTTTTGTAAAAAATTATTAAAAATTAAGGAAAATTATTTCCCGATTTTAATCCCAATATTTGGGTATAATTATAAATTAGTTATCGGGCACATGTGTTAGATTAAGTTATTTTGCTGTCAAATGGACAAAACTTTAATTTCAAATTTCAAAACCCTGTCGTCCTTGGCGTTTTTTGTACTTGGCGATCAAAAACGTAATACGAAAATATACATACCAGATGTATATTTTCGTGATTTCTGTTGTATGAAATAATGTTTCATGTTATTGATTGCTCTCTTAATATACGTTGTTAAAATAACCATGATTTTTTAAAGGAATTAAATATATTCGCCAGATAATTTAATGATTTTTTTTTACTTTTCCCGCCAAGAATGACAGATATCAAATCTATTCCGCTGGAAGCTGCAATACATTAGTATCTTATATCAGATACTTTTATTTAGATATTTGAAAACAAATTTAACTTCAAATTACGATAGAATATTTACCATTTTCCTTTCATTTAGTTTATTAGTTGGATATTTGTGTAAATATCGCCCTTTGAAAAGAAATGTTTATGTTTACATTCGAAACTAGAAATTTGTCATTTTTTTTTTTTTACAGTTTTGAAATTTTAAATTAAAATTTTATCAATTTTACAGCAAAAATAACTCAATCTAACACATGTAGACAGCAACTTACTATATAACTATACCCAAATATGGGAATTAAAATCGGGAGATAATTTCCGTTAATTTTTAATAATTTTTTATAGAAAATCCAATGGACGATTAACATAGGAAATCTTTTTCATGGCTCCACGGACGGCCAGTGACGTCATCACTTCGCTTGCGTATAGTGATGCTACATTATACAAATTACTGTGTCCAAGGTATTATTTGAGTTTTATAAAATTGCCAGATTTAACAACTTTCTACTTTTAGGTATTTTTTAATGTAAAGGAATACTTCTATAAAAGGGAAAAATGGGGAAAATGCGTAAAAAAAGTATTTTTAAATACCTTCATGACATCGTAAGACAATAATTTTTGTATTCTCCTCCTCTGGCTAACCATACCTTTCGAATGATACCATTTTCAACCCTCTACTCCCATAATTAATATGTTAAAAAGGGACTACAAATTTTATGCTTGCCTATTAATATATAGATAATATTAGGAATTATGATTAGAATTTTGATCACGGATTATAATTAGTTAGAATTAAATAAAATTATGTAATAAATATGTATACTTTATTTTATATGTACCATATTAAAATGAATTTTAATATTTATTTTATATATGGCAAGAAATATATTATGGGGAGAAAAGTTAAGGGAAAAATTTTTTCCTAAGTTGTGAAAGGAAAACTTTTGCGCAATCCTCTAGGGATCTTCTATCAAACCCATGCATAGAACTAAGAGTTGAATGAGCGATAGGGAGAAATAAAAGTGAATAGTTACTATGCTTCTTCTATTTCCAGGTTATTTCTAATGTTATCTGGTCCTTTTATAAAGAATCTTCCTGGGAATTAATCACTTTACCACTTGTAATAGGCAATTTAATTTTATTTTTCAAAAGGAAAAAATATGCTAAAGAAGTCACATAATGTATATCAATGTGTCAAACGATTCTTTCGAAAAGGAAAAATTACATTTATCAACTTCTGAAAGTTATAAAAATGTATAAATGATTTCTTAGTTCATTGTTTAGCAAAAAAATTTATAAAATCTGAAAATACTCATGAAATTATAACCTATATGATGACATATATATTATGACGTTATATAATGACGCGATCATTTACATTGAATACGATTAAGAATTATGTGAACAATATAATAAAACTTGAAAGAAATTTGAAATTAATTTAAAAAAAAAAAAAAACTTTTTTGTTTATTAACCAAAATTGATGAAATTTGAACTACAAGTTGGTCTTGTGTTGTACAGCTTGCATATTAATTTTTGTGTTCGTGAAGGAAAATTTGAAAAAAATTGAAAATTGCAATTTTTAATTCCACTTTAAAAACATGTGACTTAATGAGTAGCAGATGTTTTCTTTTCTCTTCAAACTGTTTCCATACAATCTTCTGCTGTTGCCACCTAATTTTTATACTTTAGTTAATTTTAAAAACTCTAATTGTCCGATCGATAAGCTGTTTAATTCGTTGGGTTCAGGAAAATCGCATCTTTCATTTGGTACGTACCTTATTTTTAACGGTACGACTAACATTTCTAATTTATTTTTTAATTTATTTTCTAATTTATTTTCCTTTTTATTCTAGCGTGACATTCACAAACTTACCTACCTGCCGTTCCAGATATGAACAAGTACAAAACAATTTCGGCATAAAATTCTTTTATATTAAATATACCACACTAAATTAATTTTTTGTGCTTGTTTTAGTTTTAAAATAATAATAATAATAATATAGTGATAATAAATTATGCGAATAAAATTAAAATAAATAAATAAATTTATAAAAATATGGCGTGACTCCACTCGACATTCCGAACTTAACGGTTGTTTAAACTAGGGGATTTGCATATCAGGAGCCTCAATGTCAGATTGGGCCAACGATCCTAGTGATAGAAAATCTATTATAGGAAATTTATTCCTGTTGGGGAGAAAAATCCAATTTTTTGGACATCTAAAAAACAATCCTGTGTGTTCATGTCATCTGCCGAAACTGAGTAGTTGCAGCTGCGAGTGCTGCACTTGAAATACAATGGCTCAAGAAACTACTGAATGATCTGAATTTGCCACAAGAACATCCTATTGTGTTATATCAAGACAATCAGTCCAGAATAAAAATTGCTGAAAATGACAAATTTTATTCGAAGACTAAGCATCTGCAGTTAAGATTTCATCTTCTCAGAAGTTTTATACAGGAAAACCTGATAAGGCTTTAATATAAACCACCTACAGAATTGACTGCAGATACACTCACAAAAGCTCTACAAAAAATTATTTTTAATAGACCCAGACAACTGTTAATGATCACTTGAAAATTTCTGAGCTTACGAGAAGGTGTCGGATATTTTTAATCTCAGAACTAAAAAGTTTATTTGATATATTTTCGTGTTCCGGAACTCTTTTCTTTTTTAGGCAGTAATTTGAGATGCACCTGCGTAATGTACGTGTCGTATGGACACGTGACAAAAGGTAGTGGTATTCCACTACTTCTGTAATTCTATTTTGCTTTAATCATGTAATATCATCTGAGTAAGGCAATTTATTTTTTTTTTACTTTTTAGTCCTACTTTATTGATTTCATGTCTAAGATTAAATATTTAAAAAGCAATTAAAAAAACCATTCTTCAAAACCTGATTTTCATTGTTATTCTATGCCTGTGTTTACCCAGGTAAGTGAAACATTTAATTATATGACTGCTGATCATTATTAATAAAAGGAATATATATATATATATATATATATATATATATATATGTGTGTGTGTGTGTGTGTGTGTGTGTGTGTAAAATAATAATAAGAGGAAATCTACGAATTCATAGTATCTCGAACTATCAACCAAAGTCCCGCTCGATGTTGCTTACGGCGCCTTATCCCCGTTTTAAAACTTTCAACAGCTTAATCGCTCATAGTGTAAATTGTTTTGAAAATTTTAACTGGAGCAAATTTCCGCTGTGTGGCAACTACGGCACATCTTTACGTTTTATGATTTGAAATAGCCTGTTCGCTCACCGTGTTAAGGAACATTAAAAAATTTGATCGTGACAAATCCCCAACCTGGTGGGGCCTACAGTCTTCTAATCTACTTCCAAATAAATTAATCATAATCGGAGATATTGAATTATTAAAATATCAAAGCGTGATTTAGTGACAGAGATTTGCAACATGTACTGTTTTATTCCAATTCAAATAAATTTTAAAATGATATATTACATATGAAATTATGTTAATTTGAAGCTTAAATACAAAAGTAATATAAACATTGTTATAAAAAGATTTGTGTCTGACTTTTCCTTGGTTTTCTCCGAAACTTGCGTAACTGACTACTAAATAATGTTAAAAATCCAATAAGAAACGTGAGCGGAGTATCGGAATTCGTAAGTCTGCAAAATAAAAAAGAATAAAGGTGTTCCGGGTTTTCTGTGATCTTCTCTGAAACTCTTGTAATGATTTTAATGTCTTATATCAGTTTAAAAGTTCACAATAAAGTTACTGTAAAATATATTTCGAATGATATAAGTAATTTAATCATAGTTAGATATATTGGATAAATCTGTTCTGAGTGGTTTTCCATGAAACTCCCGTACGGAATTTCACGGCTTATATCAGTTTAAAAGTCTGTATAAAATATATTTCAACTGATGTATTATAAGTAATTTAATCATAATTAGAATTGGAGGTACTGAATTTTTAAAATATTAATATGCCATCTGGCGGCAGAGATTTGCGATCTTTACGCTTTAATTCCAATTAAAATAAGTTTTAAAATGATATATTACTTATGAAATAATATTAATTATAAGCTGATATACAAAGATAATATAAACATTTTTATAAAAAGATTTGTGTCTGACTTTTCCGTGGTTTTCTTCAAAACTTGCATAATCCCGGGCTATATACCGTTAAAACTCCTTCGTTCGAAATGTGAGCGGAAATTGGAATTCGAAACTCTGTAAAATGTAAAAGAATATAAATATTCTGGATTTTTCATAGTTTTCTCCGAAACAGAACTTGAACGGCTTGTATCACTTTAATAGTCCGCAATAAAAGTACTTCAAAATATCCTTCGAATGATGTATTATGTATAATATTAATGCATATCTTTGATATATTTTAGACTCAAAATATCTAATATATTAAGGATGATTAGTGATTTCTGTTGAAATCCGTCTAAAATTTAAGAAATTTTAAAACTGCTTTTTTATAGCCAGTTCAGAAAAGAAAAGTAGAAAGAAAAAGAAAAAAAAAAGCTTTATTGTTCTGTTAAAAAAAAATTTTGTCTGTTTACAGAAACAGATGAAATAAAAATAAATTTATTTATTTATTTATTTTTTTTTTTTTTTTTAAGCTATACCTTGGATTTTTTAACTGCAGATAGATGAGCGGTAATAACGAGCAATTTCCAATTTCTGCTTAAATCGATTTAAAGTTGAAAAAATTCAAAAAACTGCTTTTTTTTTTATTTCTAGTACCTTGTCATGTGGTCGAAAAGTAATTATTCTCGACCGGAAGAATACTCAGCCAATATATCTAGCACTAAAGAATTGATAAATGAAATAATGAAGTGTTGTCACCTAAATTTCATACTTTAGTTAATTAAAAAGAAATATAATTGTCGTGTTGAAATGCTGTTTGCACCCCCGGATTCAGAAAAATCGCCATTTTCATTTGGTACCGAATTTTTGTAGGTTAGATTTTTATAGGTTGGTATTTCTAATTTATTTGGGTCATTAACACTGCTTAAGCTCAGAATCGACTTATTCATTAATTAACATAGGTTGACATTTGAATTAATATCTCCGCAACTGATTAAAATTTTAAATTCTGTTTTCACTATCCCCTCGAGAAGGTTCTTGAGCATCCATATGTTAACTTTTGTACTTCTACATTCAGTAGGGGATGAATATATAGAAGAACGGACAAACAAACAAACTTTTCCTTTTATTACTATAGATTTATCAGAAAAGAACTAATTTACAATAGCAAATTACTCAAATAAGAATTAAAATAAAAAAAATTGTTTTTAATTGTTATGAAATAAAAACTTCTGCGTCATAGTCTAGAGTTCTATCAAACGCTCGCTTAGAAACTAAGAAAGTGAACGAAAGACAGGAGAAAAATAAAAGTGAAAAGTTCTTTTCTTCTCCTGTTTTCGATTTATTTCAATATTATCTGATAGTTTTCTAAAGATTTTTCTTGGGACTTAATTTCTTTACTGTTTATGATAATGTGCTATGTTATTTCCCGTTAAGGGGACTGAGACGTCTGACGTCTGCGACAACCGTGAAGTGGGAAATTTAGGTTGTTTCTTTTAATAGCCATATATTCTTTAATTGTGCATGTACCAATATAATTTTTTTTTTTTTTTTTTGTGATATTAACAAGAAGTTCAAGAAATATTTGATGCAAATTATTTACTCTTACGTGTTACAGCCTTTTTTTTTTTTATAGTAGCACTGTAAACATATGTGTTTTACTCTTAAGGATTTTTTCACTTCGGTACACTTTTCTAAAAAAATAATGAAAATCTTACCTTGAAATCATGCATGATGATAGAAAATACTTTTGTTTATGTACTGAACCTATTTTATGTTTTGTTGTTCTATTTTTAAAATTATAAAAAAAAATGGCAATTTTTAGTTGTTAGAAATATGCATTTTTGAACAGATATTTTCGCTCTTTTAAAAAAATATCACAAGGTATATACATAAAAAAAATAGGTTCACTATATGCAGAGATACTTATTTTATTTCCCTTTAAAATTTCAAGGAACTACTTTCAACAGATTTTTCACAAAGTGTACCAAAGTGAAAAAAATCCTTAAGAGTAAAATACGTATGTTTACAGCGCTATTATAAAAAAACTGTAACACGTAAGAGTAAATAATTTGCATCAAATATTTCTTGAACTTCTTGTTAATATCTAAAAAAAAAAAAAAAAAAAAAAAAAAAAATTGATACATGCATAATTAAAGAATATGTGGCTATTAAAAGCAACAACCTAAATTTCTCACTTCATGGTTGTCGTAGACGTCTCAGTCCCCTTAAAAAAGGAAAATAAAAGTTTCTGGAGAAGTTACGCTTTACATTTGAAAGTAATGTGAAAAGAAAACATATGTATCTTAGTTCAGGGATCTGCCGAATACATTCCTAAAAACTAAGAAGTGAACGAACTGCTGGAGAAAACTAAAAGAGAAAAATCCTATTCTTTCTCATGTTTTCGATTTATTGCAATGTTCTATGATCGTTTTCAAAAGAATCTTCCTGGGAATTAATCGCTTTACCCTTTATAATGTCGTGCTAATCTTCTTTCTGTTAAAATAAATAAATAAAGAAAAGAAAAAAAAAAGAAGAAAGGAAAAAAAAAAAAAAAAAAAAAAAAAAAAGGTAGTAGTAATACAAAAGCAATAAATATGTAGCATTAAAACAGGAAATGTCCGCGGAATTGTGCATTTGATAATGGTGCGATTTATAATAAATATTATTGTTAGTTATTATTATTAATTTTAATACATAAAATAATATTACTGGAATAAGTTAAAATTATAATAAAAATAAATATGTAATTATTATTAATTTGATAATTTATATAATTATTATTAATTTTAATATTATTAAGTAATATTATTGGAATACGTTAAAATTTAAAAAATAATAAAATTAAATATGTCATTAATTGAACCATACCAAAATAGCTTTTTGTATTTGGTTTGTATTCAGTAAGAAAAAGCCAAGTTACACACACACACACACACACACACACACACACACACACACACACAAATAAATAAATAAAATAAAATAAAATGGGAAAGCTTAAAAAATACAAATGGGATAGCTTAAAAATAAATAAATAAATAAAATAAAATAAAGTTGCTAAAGTTCTATTTTACATTCGAAAACGTAATAAGGAAAAAATATAAAAGAAAAAATCCTAAGGGCAATCCTACGGTTTAGGGAAAAAAAAAATAATCCGTAGTAATTAATCAGAAATAATAAATTAGTAGTATTAAATCAGAAAACGCCTATAGAATTTAGACTTTATACTTAGGCTATAGTTTATAATGGATAGTATTAGAGTTATGATTAGAATTAATTAGAATTAAAAGAATAATAAAATTAATTTTGTTTTAAATTTAATGTGTCAAATTTTTTTTTTTTTGGTATTTACTTTATATTTAGTAAGAAATAAGTAATTTATAACAAAAAAATTACAAGAGAAAAAAGAAAAAAAAAATATCCAAAGTTGTGAAAAGAAAACTTTTACGCCATCCTCTCGAGATTTATCAAATTGCTGCTAATAAACCAAAGGTTTAATGAGTGGGAAAGAAAAATGAAAGGGATAATTGTTATAATTTTCTTATTTCCAGGTTATTTTCAATGTTCTAAATTGATTTTCTAAAGAATTTTCTGGGAAATTAATCTGTTTACAATTTACAATATCCCCCCCCCCTCTTTGTCTTTTAAAAGAAAAAGATATGGAAGAAATAACGAACAGCAATTTAATACATCAAACGATTTTTTTAGAAAATGCGAAACTTACATTTATCCTCTTTTGAAAGTTATAAAAATATATTAATATCTTCTTTATTCAATGATTTTACAAAAATCTTAAAACGCCTTTGAAATTGTAGCATTTATACATGTTCATTTATACATGTTCATTTTTAATAAATACGATTACAAATTCAGACTGAAATATGATAGAAGTTAAAAAACACAAATTCATTCATATTAAATATGGCATATTAAAATAAATTTTAATGATTATTTTAGCTGTGAAAAATTTATAATTACACAGAAATAGCAAATTACGTGGATAAAAGTTTAGAAAATATCAATTTCAAAAATTTTCAAAAGAAAAGTTCTGTGCCGCATTGTCTAGAGATTTATCAAGTGACTACTTAGAAACTAAGAGAAATAAATGTAGAAAGTTCCTATTCTCCTATTCCATACTTATGATCATTTTCAAAAAATCTTCACTTTTCCGTTTATAATATTATGCAATTTCCTTTCCCCTTTGAAAAAAAAAAAAAAAAAAAAAAAAAGAAACGAAAAAATGCTGAAGAATCATATAAAGCATTTTATTGTTTTAAATGATTTTTGAGAATAAGAAAGATTTTCCTCTCTATTCGAAAGTGATGTAAGAAAGTAACATATTTTGTTGGTTCAATGTTTATAAATTAAAAAAGTATAAAATTAGAAAATAACTATAAAAGCTTGTATTGTAACCTTTATAATGCTGTGATACTTTTGGGTATAAATGTATAATAATTCCCCAAAATACACTGTATGTTTTACTATATGCCCGGGTTAAGAGATTTAACAGATTAAAAAAATTATATAATAAATATTTTCGATTATTTTAACTTTCTTCTTGTTAAAATATCATTATTTTAATGTAATTAAAAGAATATTTAATACAAATTATACTTCACATATTTATTTCTTTAATATAAATATAATTCAGGGGCGCTTACACACTTTACGTATATAAACGAAATTAAGGGCCGTATTCACCAACTTCTTAACACTCGGATTAAACCTCGGATCAGCGGTAATCGCTCGATCATACAAAAATCGGTATTCTCCAACGAAAATCCACAGTTCACCGGCTACTTTAACACTTCGTTTTTGATCCTCGAATATCGGAGGATTAACAGAGTTAATTCTCGGATCTTTTCGTAACGCATGCGCACTCCGCAGCTCAGCTTCGTAAACAAATAACAAACATGGCTGACGTTGACGATCTATTCTCACTAGATAATATTGAAAGCTTAGAACTATTGGAAACATTTGAAAAAAGGAAAAGGACGGTGCATCAAATTAGAGTAAATGATTCGTATTCTTTGGATAATGTGGCATTTTGATACCGCTATCGATTAAATAAAGATTCCGTGGAATTTCTAATACGAATGTTCGATAATAAGCTGTCATTTGCCACAGAAAAAAATAATGCATTAAATTCGGCAGAAAAATAAATTAATAGCTTTAATTTAATTAATAAATTAATAGCTTAGTTAGTGTATCATCTTAATCTTACATAGTTAAACATGGATTTTGTTAAAGAAAAAGCCTGAGAAAATTAAGATCAAATGGATAAGATTTTCTCAATAACTGAAATGAATGCAAAAAAATTAAGTAAGACTACTTCAGAGTAAGGCGCAAGAGGGAAGCTGGACCACATTAGAGTCGGAGGCAGAAGGTCTTGAGTATCGGGCGCAGACTGCTGAAGCAGGACTCCATCAGAGTAGGGCGCAGGAGGTCATAAACATCAGGCGCAACATGGCTAAAACAGGATATCACAGAGTAGGGCGCATAGGACTTAAACATCGGGCACAGTAGGGATAAAACAAGACAGGAAAAATTGGGTTCAAGAGGGGGAATCTAAGAACACCATCACTCGAACTTTTTCCCATTTTTAATTTTTTTAGGACACTTTAGCTCGTGCCTCACTTATTTTCATATTCTAATTTTTATTGTTTTCTTATTGGATTATCCTCGGCTTACTTACTCATTCTCTAATTCTTTCTGCTACTTTCACAAATTCTCGCAAATCCCCGCTACTTCATTCCTAGTAAATTTCCTCGACTTGGGCCATAAATTTCAGCTATAAAATTTTCAGCATAAAAGAAATTTCGTTGTCGCTCCCATTATTTTTTTAGGCCAAATTTGCTGCCATTTTATCTCGATTTTACCAAACCCATTTACTTTTACAAGCCTCAGTGTATAAAATATCACCCCGTATTAAAATGAATCATTTCCTCTTGTACTGTGCAACATATGTATATTTAATTTCTCGCTCATCACTTGTACATATAAATATATTTATTTACAATTCTATAAATAACAATACTGCGCTGTACAAAAAAAAAAAAAAAAAAAAAATAATAATAATAATAATAATAATAATAGTCGAGCCCTGATACTATTTTGCTGATTCTTATGTAAAATGACCTCCTGTATCCAACTATGACACCTGTTTTGCCCAATCCTCCATCGTTTTCAAGGGAAACCACCCACTACTCCAAATTTTATAACTGTTCGGTAATTTTATGCCCACGAATTGGATTTGGAGAAGAGTAAAGAATTGTTTTAACACTTAATATATATAATGTATAATAAATAATAATAATAATTCATTAATAAAATATAATAAATATAATTCTTAATTTCTGTGGCAAATCCCCCCCCCCCCCCCCAAAAAAAAAAAAAAAAAAAAAAAAAAAAATCCTTCTTTCAAATGTTTATGTTTTAGATTTTTTTTTCACTTCTGTAGCCCCTCAGAAGATATTTGAAAGTTAAAATAATCCTCCCCCCACTTGCAAATCAAATTTATAGCCATAAAATTACAGAAAAGTGATAAGATTAGGAGGGTGTCCCCAAAAAACGGTGTGTTATAGGGCATAGTGGGTGTAACATTCGGATTCAAGGAGTCGTTATACATAGGAATTTGTAAAGATGATGTTAGGGCCTATTTTCATGCAGAGCAGTGTAATATAATAATAATAATAATAATAATTGAATATTTGAGAATTTTCCCAACGGATACTTGGCCCGCCAGCGGCCGAGCGATTCTGCGCTCAAAGCTGATAGACGTGATGTGCCTGGTTCGATCCCCCTAACCGTTCGGAGTTTTCCTTGGTTTTCTTCAAAACGCGTAAATACGGGCTAGGACCCCTTAGGAAGTCCCACACGGAGGGTACTCCTCCTAAAGCCTAGGACCCTAGAGCGGTCAACTGGCTTGAATTCCCACAACCAACCAACCAACCCAACAGATACTTTTCGTAATGAATAAAATTAACAATTATAGTAGAAGGAAAATAATTATAAAATATTGATTATATTAAATATATCATACAATTATTTTTTTTTAATGTTTATTATAGCTTTCAAATAAATAAGTAGTACTTAAAGATAATAAATTATTCGGATAAAAGTTAAGGAGAATAAAAGTCGTTTAAAAATGTTGTGAAAAGAAAAACTTTCGTGTTTTCTCTAGGGATCTATCAAATGCCTGCTTGGAAACTAAGGAGTGAACAAATGGGAGGGAGAAATAAAGTGCACTATTTCTGTTCTTTTCTTATTTCCATTGTTCTGTGATCGGATTTTAAAGAATTTCCATGTCAATTTATAATATAGGACTATTTCCTTTTCTCTTTGCTAAGCATAAAGATACTGAACAAGTCAAAAAAATAGTTGACATAATGGACTCTGCTTAGTTCCACTTTCTACATATGTTCTCCTAAATTTCTACTACAGGCATATTATACTCGTCTTAAGAGAAATTAATTCGTTCGACGCGGTCACAGACTGAAATACCCACGTAATAGGCTAACTACCTTTCAGTTCGATACATTTAATTTATCATAATTTGTTCATGAATTTTATCAGTGTCAGTTTTGTACTTTCGTTTTCATGCTTTTCCACATTATTTCCAATCCAGTGATCTCAATAACGCAAGTTTATGTGAAATACACTGAGAAAAAGAGATATACCTCCTCCACACAGAACGAATATTGGCCATTTTCTGATAACCTAAGCAAAGCATGAACTATAGATTTACAAGTTATGCGTATTAGGTAAACAAATAACCTGAATAGAAGAAATGATCGAGAATTTCTAGTCTATACATTTCTAGACAGTGAAACAATATTATGAATATTATGTAGATTACGAATCATTTGTATTGCGAGAAATTCTCTCTTGATTTCCTAAAATTGTGTCATAAACTAATATTATAGTTACTTAAACTCGCCTCTTGAATTTGCCTTTATTTGCGGAGATTTTTAAATGTGATCCCACGATAATATAGGCAAACGATCTAGAATTCTGATAAGGGTTTTTCAAACTCACTAGCAAAGGGATCTGGAATTTATGAGGATGACATGGAATTATATTTACTAGAGACATAATTTAGTTTCTGGTTATCAGGCATAGAATTTTTTCTCAGTGTATTGCTTTATTCTGCTGTGTTAAAGAAATCTTAAATTTCGAATAACTGACGAAATTTTGAAATAAAACTTTTCGTAGTCAATGATCTTACAACCGGTATCATAAATCATATTTTTAAAGTAATCTAACACCTTTACTATGAAAATATCCCTCAAAACGGACATTTAAGCAAATTTTTCCCCCAATCTGAAATGTTAAGAAAATTATAAATTTCTCGAATAACTTATAACTTTTTTAAATCAGGTAATACATAGACAATAATGTTTATTCCAGCATAATAATTAATGCTTTAAAAGGTTTATACAAACAAATTATCCCTCAAAATGGACGTTGAAAAAAATATACCGCCTTCATTTAAATGAATAAGTGAACATTTTTTAAATCCCTAAACTATAAATATAGATTTCCGAGCTATGAGCACGAGGCACGCCAATAAACTGAATAATCGAAATGATCGAGAATTTCTAGGATACTCATTTCTAGATGGTGAAACAATATTCTGAGTATTCTGAATACTCTGAATATTTTGTATGGCGAGAAATTCTCGCTTGATTTTCTAGAATTGGGTTATAAACCAAGATTTCAGTTGCTGAAACCCGCCTATTGTAGTCTCATTCATTTGCAGAAATTTTTAAATAGCTTTACCCTCGATAATATAGGCAAACACTCTAGAATTCTAATAGGGTTTCTAGAACTCGCTTTCAATGGGGACTAGAATTTATAAGGATGATATGAAACAATTTTTTCTAGAGTCACAATTTAGATTCTAGATGTCAGATACAGAATTTTTTCTCAGTGTGCCTTATTTTGTTATGTTAAATAATTCTGAAGTTTCAAATAATTTACGAAATGTTTAAA
This sequence comes from Salticus scenicus, assembly GCA_963930645.1. NCBI lineage: Eukaryota > Metazoa > Arthropoda > Arachnida > Araneae > Salticidae > Salticus > Salticus scenicus. The sequence goes on along the minus strand of OZ005660.1, from coordinate 119,100,142 downwards.
GTTGAATTTTCCCAGTTAATTATGTTCATGCCAGCATTATTACACTAATATTTTAAAAGCTGATCTGAGATCTTTACGGTAAAAATATTTCTTTTAAAGCCAGTTTAAACACAAATTTCACCTATTCTTTCATATTAAGAAAACCGTAAATTTCGAATAACTTACGAAGATTTTAAATTATAATGTTGCAAATCAATGCGTTTTTTTGCTATTATCGTAAGTGATATTTTAAAATTTATCCGATCTCTATACGACTATTTATCCTTGAGATATCATATACACAAAATAACACACTAACTGACACCTTACAGACGGACGGACACCTTGTCTACTTTGTGATTTTTGGATTTCTCATGCCTCAAAACGTATTAAAAGGTCAAAAATCCGAGGTCGAAATTGCTCACGATTACATTAGTACCTATATTTATAGTAGGATGAAAAACTAAAATAATTGAATATCTGAAAATATTATTAGACAAAGAATATAAAAAATGAGAAAGTGCCTTTGAAATAATATACTTTATAATGATATGATAATCTAATATGAATGTGAATGAAAAATAAGACTGGAATATAATAGAATGAAATATATTGCATATATGTATAATAAATCAAATTAAAATAACTTTTGATGTTTATATTAGCTTACAAAATAATAATAATAATAATACCAACAATTTAATAATAATAGATTACGTGGATAAATGTTAAGAAGAAAATTCAGTTTCTAAATTTGTGAAAAGAAATCTTTTGATAGATCTCTAGAGAATTACACAAAAGTTTTCTTTTAGAGCTTCCAGAGTCAGAAATAAAAGTGAGAATTTCTTGTTCTTCTGCTATTTTAAAGCTATTTCCTATGTTCTCTGATCGTTTTCTAAAGAATTTTCCTAAGAATTAATCTCTGAACGGTTTATAATACACTCTTATTTTTTTTCTCTCTCTTTAAGGGAAGAAAGAAAGAAAGAAAGAAAGATACTGAAGAAATTACTTGGCAGAATTTAACATATTAAACGGTTTTTACAAACAGAAATTTTCTCCTAATTTATAACTGACATAAAGAAAACGTAAAACTATTTTCTTAAGTTCAATATTTAGAAAAAGAAATGTATAAAATCAAAAAGTTCGCATAACTTGCGTCCTAAATAATACTGTTGTAATTCATAACAATTATGAAAGGAATGTAATAGAGTGAAAGTAATAATATATATGTTTTTAAATTGAATGTAACATAAAAATTCAAATCTTAATGTTTATATTAGAAATAAATACATAAAAATAATATATTATTCTGATAAAAAGTAAAAATCGATTACAGAAGTTACGAAAAGAAAAATTTCATCTTCTAGAGATATACCAAATGCGTGATTAGACTAAAGGAAGCAAAAAATAAAGTGACAATTTCCTATTCCTTTCCTACTTTCAATTTTTGCTGATAAGGTTCTAAAGCATTCTCTTGGAAATTAATCTCTTCGTGGTAATAGTATTTTTCTTACTAAGGATGTCTCATAAATTAATAATAATAATAACAATTTTTTAATAAAAACTAATTGTCTCAGTTTTTCTTTTTTCTTTTCTTTTCTTTTTTTTTTTTTTTTTTTTTTTTTTAAGTGATATGAAGAAAAAATATCAATATTTACTTAATTCAGCATTCATAAAATTGAAACATGCAGAGGGTACGTGTTAAACCGGTTTGTCGGGAGCACAACTTTCCCCAAATCCTATGCAAGACCATATAATTAAAACGATATTATACGCTATACTTAATGATGTGGGGGGTTCTTTAAATAAAATTTACTATTTAAGAGAAAATAGTAATTATAAAATTAAATTAAGAAAAACTTTTTATACTTAAATATACACATTAACAAAATATTACATGGAGATAAATATATATATATATATATATATATATATATATATATATATATATATATATATATATTAATTTTTAAAGAAAGAAATTACGTTTAAAGCTACAAACTTAATTCTTTTTTCTTTAAATACTTTATTTCAACTAAAAATATAGGTTTTTTTTTTTTTATAATTAAGTTAATAATTTAAGAGAAAATAATCATCAAATTAAATTAAGGTATATATATATATATATATATATATATATATATATATACATTAAGAGAATATTACATGGATCAAAAGGGGAAAAACATATTTGTTTTTAAAGAGGAAAATTATCGAAATTTTATTTGTTAATTCATCAACCATGAAAATTCATTTTAGATAAAGCGGTGTAGAAGGCTTGTATCAGCAAAATCGTCTAAAATTAGGAAAATCATGTTTAAAATTACAAACTTAGTTCATGTTTAATGAGGACTCTGAATTTTTTTTTTATAATTAAGTTAATAATTTAAGAGAAAATAATCATCAAATTAAATTAAGATATATATATATATATATATATATATATATATATATACATTAAGAGAATATTACATGGATCAAAAGGGGAAAAACATATTTGTTTTTAAAGAGGAAAATTATCGAAATTTTATTTGTTAATTCATCAACCATGAAAATTCATTTTAGATAAAGTGGTGTAGAAGGCTTGTATCAGCAAAATCGTCTAAAATTAGGAAAATCATGTTTAAAATTACAAACTTAGTTTATGTTTAATAATGACTCTGAATAGAAGGAAAAAAAAAAAAAAGGAAAAAAAAATCAAAACATAAACATTTTATTTATTAAATATTTTATTTCAATTTTAAAATAGAAAATTTTGTTTTAATTAATTAATTTATTTTTTATAAAATTATTCATATTTTACTTCTTAGTAACATGACAAAAACAACAACAACAACAACAAAAAAAAAAAACGGAAATTTCTACTGAATTTTTAGAACATACTTTTATTAAAGTGTTTTCATACATTTTTAATTGCAATGAAAAATTATTTGTTTAAAACAAATATTTTATGCATTAAAAAAAAAAAAAAAATCTGTGACCTATCGAGATTTGAGCCCCAGAACTTTTGATCAGAAGGCAAAAACATGTGCGAATGACCTACAGGATATTTGGCACAATGGAGGTAATTTATTATATCATATTGTCATTAAGGTAGAATTGTTACACTGAGGAAAAAAAATATATATATACCGCCTTCATCTAGAACGAAAGAGTGGTCATTTTCTAAATCGCTAAGCTAAAAATATGTCGAACTATGCGTATTAGGCACGCCAATAAGCTGAATAGGCAAAATGATCGAGAATTTCTAGTCTATACGTTTGTAGATGGTGAAACAATGTTCTGAATCATTTGTATTGCAATAAATTCTCGCTTTATTTTATAGAATTGGGTCATAAACCAAGATTATAGTTGCTAAAACTCGCCTCTTGTATTCGCATTTATTTGCAGAGATTTTGAAATAAATTTGACCTCGATAATATAGGCAAACACTCTAGAATTCTAGTAGGAGTTTCTAGAACTCACAAAGGCAATTAGAATTTATAAGGATGACAAGGAACTATTTTTACTAGAGTATTTATTTAGATGTCAGTTACATAATTTTTTTCTCAGTGTATTCTCCGGTCACAAACGATGAGTCCATACTTTTTATAATTTAACTTAGAAGTTACAGTTCTTAGGACTTCAAAATCGTTTATTTTTAGAAAAGTAGTCTTAATCTTTAATATTATCCTGCTTTATGTTTAATATTGGTCTTGCTGCTTTAATATAAAAGGAACAGACATGTCGCCACTTGTGAGCTTTCTAATCTAATGACTTTAAAACTAATGATTAAATGTCTACAGTGCTTACACAAAAATTGATCAGTTTTGAAAATACTTTTAAAAAGTATAATTTTATGTACATATTTTTGTTTTTCAATTCATTAATTTTTATTTAAAAAATTGCTTCGATATTCACTTTTTTCCAATCACTCAACGCGATTGGTTAAAAAGTGTCCGATTTTGATAAAATTTCATTCTCCCAGTTTCGCTTCCGATCAGATCATTGTGGCGCAAAAAAAAAAAAAAAAAAAAAATGTCGAGAATATTTTGTTAGAATCATGCAAATCCGATACTACGAAGTTCCACGATTCGTAAACACACCGACGTATTCGCTGCAGGGCCTCAGTGCGAAGAAAAGTTATATGACATTGACAACTCACTTTTTAAAACTTTTCAAAATTCCATAACATCTTTTCTTTCAAGCATGAAAAGCTCCATTCATCAATTGAATAATTTTTATAGCAGAATTCTTTTCCCCATAGTCCATATAATGTATATACCAAGGTTTAACGAAATATATCTACAAGAAAGGGACCTATATTGGTCTAAACAGCGTAACTTTAATTAGAACCACACTGAGAAAAAAAAAAAATATATATATATATATATATATATATATACTGCTTTTTTCTTGAAGGAATAAGTAGTCAATTTCTAAAATCCTAATTTAAAAATCTAAATTTTCGAGTTATGCGTATAAGGTAAAGAAATAAACTGGATATAAGAAACGATTTAGAATTTCTAAATTATACTTTTGTTGATAATGAAACAATATTATGAATATTATGAATCATCGAGAGAAATTTTCCTTTGGTTTTCTGGAATTGGGTCATACGCCAAAATTATAGATACTAAAACTCACTTCTTGTGTTCGCAATTATTTACAGAGATTTTTTTTTTTTTATTAATTTCACCACAGTATATAGAAAAAATTATCTGAGACAAGTCATTACGATGAGCGGGAATATCATGGAAGAAATCAACAACCGAGTTAAACTTGCATGGAGAGCATTCGGAAGAAGTAGTGCTATATTCAAAAGCGACCGCCCAATTTGTTTAAAAAGAAGTTTTTAATTAGTGCATTTTGCTTGTATTAAGTTATGCTTTAGAGGCTTGGACATTAACGTGTAAAACTGTACAAAAGAAAAAAACTCAGAGAAGCATGGAGTTGTTTTCTTTTGCACATGTTAGGATTTACCATTAGAGATGTTAACAGATGCATGTTAGGATTCACTTGAAGAGACAGAAAGCCAAACACGTGGATTAGGAAGCAAATCGAAGTCCTTGATGTCAATTGTAGAGTTAAGAAATTAAAATAAAACTAGAATGGGCAACTTCTCAGAAGAAACGATGATAGATGGACCACCAAAGTCCTTTTTTGGATGCTGAAAGGTAAAAAAAGACCGAGGAAGAGACAGCAATGTCGTTGGAGAGAGGAAATTGTGAAGTTTTAAAGAGCAGAATGGAGAAGAATTACAAAACAACAGGACAGATTGGAATCACCTAGGAGAGGACATCATCCTGCAGTGGATTGATAAAGGCTGAAATTCATTATTATGGTGGTGATGGCAATATAGGAAAACACTAGAATGTTAATAGGGGTTTTTAGAACTCGCAATCAAAGGTAACTAGAACTTATGATAATAGGGAACATACCAGAGCTAGTATTTATTTTCTAGATGTTAGTCACAGATTGTTTTTCAATGCACGTAAAATATTAAATTAAAATTATTTTTAATGGCTATTTTAACTTATAGATATAACTTATTAAGAATAATAAATTGCATGTATTAAAGTTTAGAAAGTAAAAAAAAAATTCAATTTCAAAATCTGCAAAAAGAAAGCTTTCATGTCGTTCTCCAAAGATTTATCAATTACATGTGTAGACACTAAGAGGTGAATGGAAGAGAGATGAAGAAATAAAAGTGTAAATTTCTCATTTTTTCTCCTATTTCTAAAATAGTTGCAATGTTCTCTGATCGTTTTCTAAAGAATCAACTGAAGAATTAGTATCTTTAACATGTACAACATTATGCAAATTCTTTTACTCTTCTAAAAGAAAAGAAATGAAATCAAGTAAAATACTTTTTTTCTAACACATGAAATTATTATTCAGAAAGAGAAAAATTAATTATTGAATTATTACTTATTTCAAAGTGATGTAAAGAAAATATATCAGTATTTTGTCAGTTGAATGTTCAAAAAGATAAATATATAAAATATATCACATATTAAAAGGCTTTTTATGTTTCGCAGGAAATAGCTATTTTACAATAATAAACTAAATTTATAAAAGTTTAAAAAATCAATTTTAATAGTTGTGAAAATAATACTTTTGTGTCATTCTCTTGGGATCTATTAAACGCACACTTAGAAACTAAGAGGGGAAAGAGAAGAAGAAAAGAAGAGTGGAAGAGAGGAATGAAAGCGAAAAGTTTCTGTTCTCCTATTTTAAGTTATTACCAATGTTCTCTGATCGTTTTCTAAAGGATCTTCTTGGGAATTAATCTCTTTACCATTTATATTACCATGTTGTTTCCTTTTCCCTTTTATATGAAAATGATGCTGAAGAATTCCCATAAAACAATTTTATGTTTTAAATGATTTTTTTAGAAAGAAAATGATACATTCGAAAGTGATGCAAGGAAAATAAATATGATTGTTTTCTCAGGTAAATTTTTAGAACGAAGAATGTATAATCTCAGAATGCACCCATGGATTTACAACTTTTAAAATGACGTCCTGTGATCTTCTTGGGAATAAATCTCTTTACCGTTTATATTACCATGCTGTTTCCTTTTCCTTTTTATAAGAAAATGATGCTGAAAAATTCCCATAAAACAATTTTATATTTTAAATGTTTTTTTAGAAAAAAAAAAAAAAAAAAAAAATCGAAAGTGATGCAAGAAAAATAACTATGAATGTTTTCTTAGGTAAATTTTTAGAACGAAGAATGTATAATCTCAGAAAGCACCCATGAATTTACATCTTTTAAAATGACGTTCTGTGATCTTCTTAGGAATTAATCTCATTACCGTTTATATTACCATGTTGTTTCCTTTTCTTTTTATAAGAAAAAGATGCTGAAGAATTTCAATAAACCAATTTTATGTTTAAATAATTTTTTAGGAAAAAAAAAAAAATCGAAAGTGATGCAAGGAAAATAAATATGAATGTTTTCTTAGGTAAATTTTTAGAACGAAGAATGTATAATCTCAGAATGCAGCAATGGATTTATGTCTTTTAAAATGACGTCCTGTGATCATTGTTAAAAAATACCAATTCAAAATTCTGGTTGGGTAAATCTACAATAACTAGTTTGTTGTAGGGCGACTAAGGCTCCCGTTGAAAAATAATTGTTTCATTTTATTTATTTCTCACTTTAAATAATTCATTTGCTAGCAAGCCCGAGCGAAATTTTCTCACTTTGTTTATCTCTTCGTTACCTTTAAAATTATTATTTTATAGACGTCATTTTTTTTTCACATGCATGAACAAATTTATTTTTATTTTTATTTATTAGTGCTAGAGGCCTATTTCAGTCGGTACAGTTGTCGAATTTTTATACGTCACTCTTAATAGTGCTAAGGGCCTATTTCAGTCGGTTTATTGAATGGGGATTTATTGATTGAAGTCCCCCCCAAGGCACAACTTTGACATGAGTCCCCCCCAAGGTACCCCTATTTCAGTCGGTACAGCGTTGTCGAATTTTTATACGTCACTCTTAATAGTGCTAAGGGCCTATTTCAGTCGGTTTATTGAATGGGGATTTATTGAATGAAGACCCCCAAGGCACAACTTTGACATGAGTCCCCCCCCCAGGCCCAACTTTGACATGAGTCCCCCCCAAGGTACCCCTATTTCAGTCGGTACAGCGTTGTCGAATTTTTATACGTCACTCTTAATAGTGCTAAGGGCCTATTTCAGTCGGTTTATTGAATGGGGATTTATTGAATGAGGTCCCCCCAAGGCACAACTTTGACATGAGTCCCCCCCAGGCACAACTTTGACATGAGTCCCCCCCAAGGCCCAACTTTGACATGAGTCCACCCCCCCAGGCCCAACTTTGACATGAGTCCCCCCAAGGCCCAACTTTGACATGAGTCCCCCCCAAGGTACAACTTTGACATGAGTCCCCCCCCAAGGCACAACTTTGACATGAGTCCCCGCCAAGGCACACCTCCCCTCATTGGGAAAAAGAGAAAAAACGTTGTCTTGCGGCTATAAGACAGTTTGGACTTCCAACGTTATTTGTTACAGTATCTGCAGCTGAAACACATTGGTTTGATTTAATGAAAACTTTATTATGGAATTTAGATCGTCACGAATTAACTAAAGAAGAATTTGTCGATATTAACAAGTTTAGCAGTAGGCCTCAGGCACTAAATTAAAATCTGTCAATGTCAGATTTTCATGTTTTAAATAATGAAATAATGTCGTGTCTGTATAATTTTATCTTACTATTTATTAGTGCTAGAGGCCTATTTCAGTCGGTACAGTTGTCGAATTTTTATACGTCACTCTTAATTAGTGCTAGTGGCCTATTTCAGTCGGTTTATTGAATGGGGATTTATTGAATGAAGTCCCCCCAAGGGACAACTTTGACATGAGTCCCCCCAGGCCCAACTTTGACATGAGTCCCCCCCAAGGTACCCCTATTTCAGTTAGTACAGCGTTGTCGAATTTTTATAATACACTCTTAATAGTGCTAAGGGCCTATTTCAGTCGGTTTATTGAATGGGGATTTATTGAATGAAGTACCCCCAAGGCCCAACTTTGACATGAGTCCCCCCCAGGCCCAACTTTGACATGAGTCCCCCCCAGGTACCCCTATTTCAGTCGGTACAGCGTTGTCGAATTTTTATAATACACTCTTAATAGTGCTAAGAGCCTATTTCAGTCGGTTTATTGAATGGGGATTTATTGAATGAAGTCCCCCCAAGGCCCAACTTTGACATGAGTTCCCCCCCAGGCCCAACTTTGACATGAGTCCCCCCCAAGGTACAACTTTGACATGAGTCCCCCCCAGGCCCAACTTTGACATGAGTCCCCCCCAAGGTACCCCTATTTCAGTCGGTACAGCGTTGTCGAATTTTTATAATACACTCTTAATAGTGCTAAGGGCCTATTTCAGTCGGTTTATTGAATGGGGATTTATTGAATGAAGTCCCCCCAAGACACAACTTTGACATGAGTCCCCCCAAGGTACAACTTTGACATGAGTCCCCCCCAACTCACAACTTTGACTTTAGTCCCCCCCAGGCCCAACTTTGACATGACTTCTCCCCAAGGTACAACTTTAATATGAGTCCCCCTAAGGCCCAAGTTTGACATGGGTCTCCCCCCCAGGCCCAACTTTGAAATGAGTCCCTACAAGGCCCAACTTTGACATGAGTCCCCCCCAAGGAACAACTTTGATATGAGTCCCCCCCCAAGGCACAACTTTGACATGAGTCCCCCACCAGGCCCAACTTTGACATGAGTCCCCCCCAAGGTACAGCTTTGACATGAGTCCCCCCCAAGGTACAACTTTGACATGAGTCCCCCCCAAGGCACACCTTTGACATGAGTCTCCCCCTAGGCACACCTCCCCCTCATTGGGAAAAAGAGAAAAAACGTTGTTTTGCGGCTATAAGACAGTTTGGACTTCCAACGTTATTTGTTACAATATCTGCAGCTGAAACACATTGGTTTGATTTAATGAAAACTTTATCATGGAATTTAGATCGTCACGAATTAACTAAAGAAGAATTTGTCGATATTAACAAGTTTAGCAGTAGGCCTCTGGCACTAAATTAAAATCTGTCAATGTCAGATTTTCATGTTTTAAATAATGAAATAATGTCGTGTCTGTATAATTTTTATTATTAGTGCTAGAGGCCTATTTCAGTCGGTAAAGTTGTCGAGTTTTTATACGTCACTCTTAAATAGTGCTAAGGGCCTATTTCAGTCTGTTTATTGAATGGGGATTTATTGAATGAGGTCCCCCCAAGGCACAACTTTGACATGAGTCCCCCCCCAGGCCCAAATTTGACATGAGTCCCCCCCAAGGTACCCCTATTTCAGTCGGTACAGCGTTGTCGAATTTTTATAATACACTCTTAATAGTGCTAAGGGCCTATTTCAGTCGGTTTATTGAATGGGGATTTATTGAATGAAGTCCCCCCAAGGCCCAACTTTGACATGAGTCCCCCCCAAGGCCCAACTTTGACATGAGTCCCCCCCAGGTACCCCTATTTCAGTCGGTACAGCGTTGTCGAATATTTATAATACACTCTTAATAGTGCTAAGAGCCTATTTCAGTCGGTTTATTGAATGGGGATTTATTGAATGAAGTCCCCCCAAGGCCCAACTTTGACATGAGTTCCCCCCCAGGCCTAACTTTGACATGAGTCCCCCCCAAGGTACAACTTTGACATGAGTCCCCCCCAGGCCAACCTTTGACATGAGTCCCCCCCCCAGGTACCCCTATTTCAGTCGGTACAGCGTTGTCGAATTTTTATAATACACTCTTAATAGTGCTAAGGGCCTATTTCAGTCGGTTTATTGAATGGGGATTTATTGAATGAAGTCCCCCCAAGGCACAACTTTGACATGAGTCCCCCCCAAGGTACAACCTTGACATGAGTCCCTCCCAACTCACAACTTTGACATCAGTCCCCCCCCAGGCCCAACTTTGACATGACTTCTCCCCAAGGTACAACTTTGACATGAGTCCCCCTAAGGCCCAAGTTTGACATGAGTCTCCCCCCCAGGCCCAACTTTGAAATGAGTCCCCCCAAGGCCCAACTTTGACATGAGTCCCCCCAAGGCCCAACTTTGACATGAGTCCCCCCCAAGGCCCAACTTTGACATGTGTCCCCCCCCAGGCCCAACTTTGACATGAGTCCCCCCAAGGCACAACTTTGACATGAGTCTCCCCAAGGCCCAACTTTGACATGAGTCCCCCCCAAGGCCCAACTTTGACATGAGTCCCCCCAAGGTACAACTTTGACATGAGTCCCCCCAAGGCCCAACTTTGACATGAGTCCCCCCCAGGCCCAACTTTGACATGAGTCCCCCCCCAAGGCCCAACTTTGACATGAGTTCCCCCAAGGTACAACTTTGACATGAGTCCCCCCCCAAGGCACACCTTTGACATGAGTCTCCCCCAAGGCAGAACTTTGACATGAGTCCCCCCCAGGCCCAACTTTGACATGAGTCCCCCCCAAGGTACAACTTTGACATGAGTCCCCCCCAAGGCCCAACTTTGACATGAGTCCCCCCCAAGGTACAACTTTGACATGAGTCCCCCCAAGGCACACCTTTGACATGAGTCCCCCCAAGGCACACCTCCCCCTCATTGGGAAAAAGAGAAAAAACGTTGTTTTGCGGCTATAAGACAGTTTGGACTTCCAACGTTATTTGTTACAGTATCTGCAGCTGAAACACATTGGTTTGATTTAATGAAAACTTTATCATGGAATTTAGATCGTCGCGAATTAACTAAAGAAGAATTTGTCGATATTAACAAGTTTAGCAGTAGGCCTCTGGCACTAAATTAAAATCTGTCAATGTCAGATTTTCATGTTTTAAATAATGAAATAATGACGTGTCTGTATATTTATTTATTTATTATTATTATTATTATTATTATTATTATTATTATTTATTTATTTATTTATTTATTTATTTATTTATTTATTACGGGAAAGCATATTTCATTTTATGCTGAAAAAAAAAAAATGGCAACAATTAAATGTTTAAATGTCTATTTTAAGCTTTTATTTTCATATTTTACTTAATTTAAAAAATGTGATTATATATTTGTTACAAATAATGTACCAAATGAAAGGCGCAATTTTTCTGAATACGTCTGTTTAAATAGCTTATCGATCGGACAATTACATTTTTTAAAATTAACTAAAGTATGAAAATTAGGAGACTGAGTCCAAGGAAATCTCTTAAGCCTATCTCTTAAGCCTAAAGTGTGACAGAATCAGCCACGGATGAGGGTAACAATATATGCTGATTATCAGTTTGAGTATTTCTTATAATCATTAACTCGCCAGTACACGGGTTGGGTATGTGGGATCCATTTTATTTACTAGAATGCACTGTAAGAGAAACATTTTATATATTCTTTGAAAATAATAATAATAATAATAATAATAATAAAAGTAAAATTTTATACTTCGTACTTTTATTGCGTGATTTTATTTTGTGGTTGTTATATTGTAACCATTCAAATATTGAACGGAAATTGTGTCTTTTCCCCACCCGTTCACTGGCGGGTTAAGGTGCAAGACATAACCTCAACTCTTTTTTTTTTTTTTTTTTTTTTTCTCCCCGACAGGCTTTATACCACTATTTTAAAATTATAAACTTAAAGATATTATTAAATCGCAAAAAGTTAATATTAAAGGTCTCAATTAAAAATAGTGGTAATAAATCTTATATAGAATAATTATAAGATAAAAAACTTTTTATAAACCATGTTTTTAAATTTTCTGTTGAATCATAGCTATAGAACTAACTACATTAGCACTTTATCAATGCGTATGAAATCTTTAAACTGATAGTGACCTCAATTTTTGTGAGATACATAATTTAACTTTTTACAATTTTTTAACGCTCACGTTTAATTAAATTATTTATTTAATTACGTTTATTTATTTTTATGTCGAAAGAAAATAAACTCGTAAATTTTTCTTTGGCAACAATTAAATTATAGATAATATTTTATGGCTATTTATAAGGTATTAGGAGGTTATTGTTTTCATATTTTAATTAATTATAAGAAAACTATTCGAAAATTCGAAAATCGGACTTCGAAGTATTGTGTTGTCATCGGGTTGTGAGCTATTGTGAAAGTTTCAAATGTCTAGCTAGTAGGAAAGTTAGTTAAAATTCGATTGCAAGATTTGTACCGGACAAACAAACAAACATACAAACCAAACAAACAAACATGCAAACAAACAAACAAGAATCGAAGTTAATAAAAACATGGTAAAATGTAAATACTGGCACATATGACAAGGTACTTGCAAATATAGTTTATTTCTTAACTTTTATGAAGATTCGTTTTGATCTCCCCCTTTTTTTTTTACTTTTCTACTAATTTTATGTAACAATATACTTCTTTCTATATTTAGGCTATTTGTATAGCAAAAACCAATGTATAAATTTAGTGGTACAGGAAAAAGCAAGTACGATTCCTGGATGCTCACTGAAATATACATCAAAGTGCAAAAGATTTCAAATTGTATTACTATAAGGAACTATATGAATAAGCGTATTCCTGAAAGATCATGAAGTTTATACTTTTCTTACTCTGGTCCTGTAAGTTGTATTAACAGGGTGTCGGCAATAGAAAATTTTCCCCTGATACTTCCATTAGTCAGAGCCTGATTAAGGCAGGGGCATACGGGGCAGTTGCCCCGGGCCCCCACATCAGAGGGGGCCCCCAAATTGAATAGAAAGTTTATTTTATGTTTCCTTCTTTAATGAACTTTTTTTAAACAAAATATCAGTTTAGAGTAAAATCCGGCTTTAATTAAGCCATCGTAATTGCAAAAATTTAGCTGAATTCCGCCCTAATATCAGCAAGGATATGAATTTTTCGCAACTAGATGACAAAGTTAACAATCAGAAATAAAATGGATAGAACGATATTTCGTCTGACCATTGATGGGGGGGGGGGAGACAACTTTATAGCTATTTTAGGTTCTTGTCAATTTTCTTGTTATATATCTATAATGAGGTGAAAAATTTAAATACCTCCATAAAGTTCGGTTCTTCATTACTGAAGTAGTGAAGCAGAGGGGGGGGGGAGGGAAATAAGTTTTTGCCCCGGGCCCAAGTTAGGCTAAGTAGGGCCCTGCCACCAGTAATTTTCTTTCGGGATATTTAGTAGCAAATATTCACGATTAATCAAGTAAGATTTGTTATATAAGGAAAAGCTAGGAGAGTTTTCGCATTATTGAACAAAACGTTATAAAAAAATTAAATTTTAATTTTTTGCTAAACTGTTGGTGCATAGCTTTGAAGTGATACTTCCTCTACGCATTATATTATTATTTTGTTGATGTACTATGATTTAAAGCAACAGCTGGAATAAAACCAAGAGAGCTATTTTGCGCAATCTCTCTTTATAGGGTAGGAGAGATTACGCTTAATTTAACTACAATTAAATTGTTAACAATAATTGCACTTAAATGACATTGGTATAAGGTTTTTGTAAAAAAATATTTTTGTATTTCATGTGGGTATTTCAATTTAATGATTAAAAAAAAAAAAAAAAAAAAAAAAACAGTAAAAAAATTAAACAGGATTAAATTTTTTTATTTAAAGAAAACGAATTAAAGAAACAGATAAAAAAACAAGACTAGATAATAAAAAGTAACATTTGGTTACTAGATAATATGTTTAACTTAAAAATAATAGGTTCCTTTTCAGTTTGAATGGTTTATTGTTTGTTGAACTAATCTGTAATTGCCTATAATCGTTGCATTCGTTGTTATAAATGATGCAACTTTCATGCAACCACCTGCCACAAGTAAAATTTATAAACGAATCCATGGGAAATCGTTTATTTTAAAAATATTTTGTGAAAATATCATTCTATAAAAATTCCTAGAAAGGGTTTTGAAAATTTAGGCAAACATTTTTGAAAACGAGACAAAATAAGCACGTTTAATCTTAGAGTGTTCAAGCAATGAACATGCACATTTAATTGGGCACTCATCTATCGATATAGTAGAACTACCTAGAGTTTCAGAACGGCCATTGTATTCCTTCCTTCAATTCCCCTATATGTGTAATCTCTCCCAGCTTTACTTTAAATATACTGGTGGAAGAATCAGGGAAAAAAATTTGACTGACGATACCCTGATTAAACAAATGTTTACTCATGTAGGGAGCACTACGGGCTTGGCACCTTTTTACTTGGCACCGGTGAAGGTTTCATACAAAAGCTTATTTCCATTTAATATTTAAGAATTGAACTATATTAGGTTTGTTCATTAAAATATATATTCAGGCAACAATACTTCTTCTTATTATTTTCTTTAATAGATTTTTCACAGGTTTTAAATATTTAAATTACGTTTTTGAGTTTGGAGTTTTATATGAATTCTCGATCATCAAAATGCTAAAATTTCTACAGGTATTTAAGAAAACACTGGATAGTTTTTGGGGAGGTTTAATTGAATACATTAAAAGAAATAGGAAGGAATTTTGAAATTTATTAATTAATTTTTGAAAAAGCTAAAAAAAAAAAAAAAAAAAAAAAAAAAAAGGCAATATAAAAATTCGAAAATAATAATAATAATAATAATAATAATAAATTTTGTTATTTTTTATATTTTTTCTTTTAAAGATTGAAAATACAAAAAGTATATAAAGTTTTTTCTTAAATATCTGCAAAATTTTTAGGATTTTGATGACCATAAATTCCGTAAAATATGCAAACTTAGAAAAAACGCAATTTAAGCATTTCAAATATATCGAAAGCCATTAGATTTGTTGCCTAAATATATATTTTATTGAACAAATCTAGTATAGTTCACTTTGTGAGTATTCATTGGAAATGTAAGCTTTTAAATGAATCCTTCAGGGATGCCAAGTTAAAGGTGCAAAGTCCCCATAGCCCTTTAACGCGCGCTGTCCTCGCTGCGAGGACGCAAAATTTAAGATCCAGCTGCAAAAATTCATCCCGGAAACTTTTTAGCAAAAATTTACGTTTATAAAATAGCAGAAAAGGCTGTTTTTTTTAACCTTAAAATTTAAAATTTTTTTAGTTTAATTTAGTTGATGAATTTCGGTGGCAGTATAGTTTAAATGATCCGAATTGTTTTGCGCCGCAAGGGGTTATGAAGAAAAAGAATGAAAGAACAAAAAACTCGTCATTTGTGAGACTAAAATTGCCCGATATATAGCTACTCAACAATTAGATTCATTCATTGTTCAAATATTTGTTGTAAATTAACAAATTACATTCTTGATTTACAACAATCTAATTGCTGTAAATCAACAATTAGATTTACAACAATTTAATTGTTGTATTCTCAAAAATTAGATATAATTGTTGGGACAACAATTTAATCCAAAAAACGGGAGTTATATTTAAAATAATTGATAAGATAAATATTCTGTTGTTATTTTATTAGGTACTATCTTCAAATTGAGGATCCCCGCCATACACAGAAAAATACCTGAAATTAAACGACCCTACTTTAAAGTTGTCCATAGACGAAATTATTGTTGAGAAAGTTATGAAAGTTTGTGTAGGATATTATTAAAGTATGAGAATTTGTTTGAGCAAAAAAAAAAAAAAAAAAAAAAAAAAAGGAAATTTGTACCTTTTCCTTCTGATCCCCTACGTGAATAAACATTAAACAAATGTTTATTCACGTAGAGTTCCACAGGCTCTGTACATTTTCACTTGGCACCATTGAAGGTTTCATATATAAAAGCTTATATTCCCATTTAATATTTAAGAATTGATTTATATTAGATTTGTTCAGTAAAATATATATTCAGGCAATAATTCTTCTTTTTATCATTATTTTTTTTTTTTAAAGATTTTCTACAGGTTTTTAATATTTAAATTGCGTCTTTGAGTTTGGAGTTTTGGATGAATTCTCGATCATCAAAATACTAAAATTTCTATGGGTATTTCAGAAAACACTGAATAATTTTTGGGGAGGTTTAACTGAATATACTAAAACAAATAAGAATGAATTTTGAAATTTATTAATTAACTTTTGAGAAAGCTAAAAAATAAATAAATAAAAATCCAATATAAAAATTTGAAAAAAAAAAAAAAAAAAAAAAAAAAGATTTTTGTTATTTTTTATATTTTTTTCTTTTACCGATTAAAAATCCAAAAAGTATATTAAGTCTTTTCTTAAATATATGCAAAATTTTTAGCATTTTGATGACCATAAATTCATGAAAAAGTGCAAACTTGGAAAAAACACAATTTAAGCGTTTCAAATATATCAAAAGCCATAAGATTTGTTGCCTGAATATATATTTTATTGAACAAATCTAATATAGTTCACTTTATAAATATTCATTGGAAATGTAAGCTTTCAAATGAATCCTTCAGGGGTGCCAAGTTAAAGGTGCCAAGTCCCCTTAAGAAGAAAAAGTAGGAAAGAACGAAAAACTCGTCATTTGTAAGACTAAAATTGCCCGATATATAGCTACTTAACAATTGGATTCAAACATTGTTCTAACATTTGTTGTAAACTAAGAAATTAGATTGTTGATTTACAACAGTCTAATTTTTGTAATCTCAACAATTAGATTTAATTGTTGGGACAACAATTTAATCCAAAAAACGGGGGTTATATTTAAAATAATCGATACGACAAATATTTTGTTGTGATTTTATTAGGTGCTATCTTCAAATAGAGGATTCCCGCCTTACACAGAAAAAAATACAGGGTATCAGAAATTAAACGACCCTACTTTAAAGTTGTCCATAGACTAAATTATTGTTGAGAAAGTTATGAAATTTTTGTAGGATATAATGAAGGTATGAGAATTTGTTTGAACAAAAAAAGAAAATTTGTACTCCTTCCTTTTGATACCCTATGTGCGCAATCTCTCCTACCGCGTAATCCCACCTATCTTTACCTTAAATATGCTGGTGGAAGAATCAGGGAAAAAATTTCGACTGTCGACACCCTGATTAAACAAATGTTTATTCACGTAGAGCTCTACAAGCTTTATACCTTTTCACTTGGCACTATTGAAGGTTTTATACATAAAATCTTATATTTACATTTAATATTTAAGAATTTAATTATATTAGGTTTCTTCGGTGAAATATATATTCAGGCAATAGTTCTTCTTATCATTATTTTCTTTAATAGATTTTCACTGGTTTTAAATATTTAAATTGCGTTTTTGTGTTTGGAGTTTTATATGAATTCTCGATCATCAAAATGCTAAAATTTTTGCAGGTATTTTGGAAAACACTAAATAGTTCTTAGGAGATTTAAATAAATAAATATATTAAAAGAAATAAGAATGAATTTTGAAATATTAATTTTTGAGAAAGCTAAAAAAAAATAAATAAAAAGCCAATATAAAAATTTGCAAAAAAAAAAAAAAGATTTTTCTTATTTTTTATATTTTTTCTTTTAAAGATTAAAAATTCAAAAAGTATATTAAGTCTTTTCTTAAATATCTGCAAAACCTTTAGCATTTTGATGACCATAAATTCATAAAAAAAATGTAAATATAGAAAAAACGCAGTTTAAGCATTTCAGATATATCGAAAGCCATAAGATTTGTTACCTGAATATATATTTTATTGAACAAATCTAATATAGTTCACTTTGTGAATATTCTTTGGAAATATAAGTTTTTAAATGAATTTTCAGAGGTGCAAATTTAAAGGTGCAAAGTCCCTTAAGAAGAAAAAGAATGAAAGAACAAAGAACTCGTCATTTGTGAGACTAAAATTGCCCGATATATAGCTACTCAACAATTAGATTCAATCATAGTTCAAACATTTGTTGTAAATTAACAAATTAGATTGTTGATTTACATCAATCTAATTGCAGTAAATCAACAATTAGATTTACAACAATTTAATTTTTGTAATGTCAACAATTAGATTTAATTGTTGGGACAGCAATTTAATCCAAAAATCTGATTTATATTTCAAATAATTGATAAGACAAATATTTGGTTGTTATTTTATTAGGTGCTATCTTCAAATAGAGGATCCCCGCCTTACACACAAAATTACCTGAATTTAAACGACCCTACTTTATAGTTGTCCATAGACGAAATTATTGTTCAGAAAGTTATGAAACTTTGTGTAGGATATAATGAAGGTATGAGAATTTGTTTCAGCAAGAAAAGGAAATTTGTACTCTTTCCTTCTGATCCCCTACGTGAATAAACATTAAACAAATGTTTATTCACGTAGAGTTCCACAGGCTCTGTACATTTTCACTTGGCACCATTGAAGGTTTCATATATAAAAGCTTATATTTCCATTTAATATTTAAGAATTGATTTATATTAGATTTGTTCAGTAAAATATATATTCAGGCAATAATTCTTCTTTTTATTATTATTTTTTTTTTAAATAGATTTTCCACAGGTTTTAAATATTTAAATTGCGTCTTTGAGTTTGGAGTTTTGGATGAATTCTCGATCATCAAAATACTAAAATTTCTATGGGTATTTCAGAAAACACTGAATAATTTTTGGGGAGGTTTAACTGAATATACTAAAACAAATAAGAATGAATTTTGAAATTTATTAATTAACTTTTGAGAAAGCTAAAAAATAAATAAATAAAAATCCAATATAAAAATTTGAAAAAAAAAAAAAAAAAAAAAAAAAAAGATTTTTGTTATTTTTTATATTTTTTTCTTTTACCGATTAAAAATCCAAAAAGTATATTGAGTCTTTTCTTAAATATCTGCAAAATTTTTAGCATTTTGATGACCATAAATTCATGAAAAAGTGCAAACTTTGAAAGAACACAATTTAAGCGTTTCAAATATATCAAAAGCCATAAGATTTGTTGCCTGAATATATATTTTATTGAACAAATCTAATATAGTTCACTTTATAAATATTCATTGGAAATGTAAGCTTTCAAATGAATCCTTCAGGGGTGCCAAGTTAAAGGTGCCAAGTCCCCTTAAGAAGAAAAAGTAGGAAAGAACGAAAAACTCATCATTTGTAAGACTAAAATTGCCCGATACATAGCTACTCAACAATTGGATTCAAACATTGTTCAAACATTTGTTGTAAACTAACAAATTAGATTGTTGATTTACAACAATCTAATTTTTGTAATCTGAACAATTAGATTTAATTGTTGGGACAACAATTTAATCCAAAAAACGGGGGTTATATTTAAAATAATCGATACGACAAATATTTTGTTGTGATTTTATTAGGTGCTATCTTCAAATAGAGGATTCCCGCCTTACACAGAAAAAAATACAGGGTATCAGAAATTAAACGACCCTACTTTAAAGTTGTCCATAGACGAAATTATTGTTGAGAAAGTTCTGGAATTTTTGTAGGATATAATGAAGGTATGAGAATTTGTTTGAACAAAAAAAGAAAATTTGTACTCCTTCCTTTTGATACCCTATGTGCGCAATCTACATACCGCGTAATCCCACCTATCTTTACCTTAAATATGCTGGTGGAAGAATCAGGGGAAAAAATTCGAATGTCGACACCCTGATTAAACAAATGTTTATTCACGTAGAGCTCTACAAGCTTTATACCTTTTCACTTGGCACTATTAAATGTTTTATATATAAAATCTAATATTTCCATTTTATATTTAAGAATTGAACTATATTAGGTTTCTTCAGTGAAATATATATTCAGGCAGCAGTTCCTCTTATCATTATTTTCTTTAATAGATTTTTCACAGGTTTTAAATATTTAAATTGCGTTTTTGTGTTTGGAGTTTTATATGAATTCTCGATCATTAAAATGTTAAAATTTCTGCAGGTATTTTGGAAAACACTAAATAGTTCTTAGGAGATTTAAATAAATATATTAAAAGAAATAGGAATGAATTTTGAAATATTAATTTTTGAGAAAGCTAAAATATAAATAAAAAGCCAATATAAAAATTTGCAAAAAAAAAAAAAAAAAAAAAAAAAGATTTTTCTTATTTTTTATATTTTTTCTTTTAAAGATTAAAAATTCAAAAAGTATATTAAGTCTTTTCTTAAATATCTGCAAAACCTTTAGCATTTTGATGACCATAAATTCATAAAAAAAATGTAAATATAGAAAAAACGCAGTTTAAGCATTTCAGATATATCGAAAGCCATAAGATTTGTTACCTGAATATATATTTTATTGAACAAATCTAATATAGTTCACTTTGTGAATATTCTTTGGAAATATAAGTTTTTAAATGAATTTTCAGAGGTGCAAATTTAAAGGTGCAAAGTCCCTTAAGAAGAAAAAGAATGAAAGAACAAAGAACTCGTCATTTGTGAGACTAAAATTGCCCGATATATAGCTACTCAACAATTAGATTCAATCATAGTTCAAACATTTGTTGTAAATTAACAAATTAGATTGTTGATTTACATCAATCTAATTGCAGTAAATCAACAATTAGATTTACAACAATTTAATTTTTGTAATGTCAACAATTAGATTTAATTGTTGGGACAGCAATTTAATCCAAAAATCTGATTTATATTTCAAATAATTGATAAGACAAATATTTTGTTGTTATTTTATTAGGTGCTATCTTCAAATAGAGGATCCCCGCCTTACACAGAAAATTACCTGAATTTAAACGACCCTACTTTATAGTTGTCCATAGACGAAATTATTGTTCAGAAAGTTATGAAACTTTGTGTAGGGTATAATGAAGGTATGAGAATTTGTTTCAGCAAGAAAAGGAAATTTGTACTCTTTCCTTCTGATCCCCTACGTGAATAAACATTAAACAAATGTTTATTCACGTAGAGCTCCACAGGCTTTGTACATTTTCACTTGGCACCATTAAAGGTTGTATGTATAAAAGCTTATATTTCAATTTATTATTTAAGAATTAAACTATATTAGATATGTTCAGTAGAATATATATTCAGGCAACAATTAGTCTTATTATTATTATTTTAAATAGATTTTTGCCAGGTTTTAAACATTTAAATTGCGTTTTGTGTTCGGAGTTTTATATGAATTCCCGATCATTAAAATGCTGAAATTTCTACAGATATTTAAGAAAACACTGAATAGTTTTTAAGGAGGTTTAATTGAATATTCTTTAAGAAATAGGAATGACTTTTGAAATTAATTAATTAATTATTGAAAAAACTAGGGAAAAAAAGTCAATATAAAAGATTCCACAAAATAAAAAAAGAAAAAAAAAAAGAAAAAAAAAATGTTATTTTTATATATTTTTCTTTTAACGTTTAAAAATCCAAAAAGTATATGAAGTCTTTTCTTAAATATCTGCAAAATGATTAGCATTTTGATGACCATAAATTCGAGAAAAGATGCAAACTTACAAAAAACGCAATTTAAAAATTTCAAATATATCGAAAGCCATAAGATTTGTTGTCTGAATATATATTTTATTGAAAAAATCTAATATAGTTCACTTTATAAATATTCATTGGAAATGTAAGCTTTTAAATGAATACTTCAGGAGTGACAAGTCAAAGGTGCCAAGTTCCCTTAAGAAGAAAAAGTATGAAAGAACGAAAAACTTGTCATTTGTAAAACCAACATTGCCCGATATATAGCTTCTCAACTGTTAGATTCAAACATTGTTCAAACATTTGTTGTAAATTAACAAATTAGATTGTTGATTTACAAAAATCTGATTGTTGTTAATCAACAATTATATTTACAACAATCTAATTGTTGTAATATCAACAATTAGATTTAATTGTTGTGACAATAATTTAATCCAAAAAACGGGAGTTGTATTTAAAATAATTCACAAGACAAATATATTGCTGTGATTTTATTAGGTGCTATCTTCAAATAGAAGATCCCCGCCTTACACAGAAAATTACAGGGTATCTGAAATTAAACGACCCTACTTTAAAGTTGTCCATAGACGAAATTATTATTAAGAAAGTTACGAAGTTATGTATAGGATATAATGAAGGTATGAGAATTTGTTTGAGCAAAAAAAGGAAATTTGTACTCCTTCCTTCTGATCCCCTACGTTAATAAACATTAAACAAATGTTTATTCACGTTTATTCACAGGTTTTGTACATTTTCACTCTGCACCATTGAAGGTTTCATATATAAAAGCTTATATTGCCATTTAATATTTAAGAATTGAACTATATTAGATTTGTTCAGTAGAATATATATTCAGGCAACAATTCTTCTTCTTCTTTTTATTATTATTATTTTTTAAAATAGATTTTCTACAGATTTTAAATATTTCATTTGCGTCTTTGAGTTTGGAGTTTTGTATGAATTCTCGATCATCAAAATACCAAAATTTCTACAGGAATTAAAAAAAAAAAAACAATATAAAAATTTGATTAAAAAAAAAAAAAAAAAAAAAAATGTTATTTTTTATATATTTTTCTTTTAACGATTAAAAATCCAAAAAGTATATTAAGTCTTTTCTTAAATATCTGCAAAACGTTTATTATTTTGATGACCATAAATTCATGAAAAAAATGCAAACTTAGAAAAAACGCAATTTAAGCATTTCAAATATATCGAAAGCCATAAGATTTGTTGCCTGAATATATATTTTATTGAACAAATCTAATATAGTTAACTTTATGAATATTCATTGGGAGTGTAAACTTTTAAATGAATCCTTCTGGGGTGTCAAGTTAAAGGTGCAAAATTCCCTTAAGAAGAAAAAAAAAAATGAAAGAACGAAAAACTCGTCATTTGTAAGACTAAAACTGCCCGATATATAGCTACTCAACAATTAGAATCAAACATTGTTCAAATATTTTTGTCAATTAACAACTTAGATTGTTGATTTACAAAACTCTAATTGTTGTAAATCAACAATTATATTTACAACAATCTAATTGTTGTAATCTCAACAATTAGATTTAATTGTTGGGACAACAATTTAATCCAAAAAACGGGAGTTGTATTTAAAATAATTGACAAGACAAATATATAGTTGTGATTTTATTAGGTGCTATCTTCAAATAGAGGATCCCCGCCTTACACAGAAAAATACAGGGTATCTGAAATTAAACGACCCTACTTTAAAGTTGTCCATAGACGAAATTATTATTGAGAAAGTTATGATGTTATGTATAGGATATAATGAAGATATGAGAATTTGAGTTTAAGCATTTCAAATATATCGAAAGCCATAAGATTTATTGCCTGAATATATATTTTATTGAACAAATCTAATAAAGTTCACTTTATAAATATTCAAGCTTTCATATGAATCCTTCAGGGGTGCCAAGTTAAAGGTGCCAAGTCCCCTTAAGAAGAAAAAGTAGGAAGGAACGAAAAACTCGTCATTTGTAAGACTAAAATTGCCCGATATACAGCTACTCAACAATTGGATTCAAACATTGTTCAAACATTTGATGTAAATTAACAAATTAGATTGTTGATTTACAACAGTCTAATTGTTGTAATCTCAACAATTAGATTTAACTGTTGGGACAACAATTCAACACAAAAAACGGGAGTTATATTTAAAATAATTGATAAGACAAATATTTTTTGTGATTTTATTAGGTGCTATCTTCAAAAAGAGGATTCCCGCCTTACACAGAAAAAAATACAGGGTATCAGAAATTAAACGACCCTACTTTAAAGTTGTCCATAGACGAAATTATTGTTGAGAAAGTTATGAAATTTTTGTAGGATATAATGAAGGTATGAAAATTTGTTTTAACAAAAAAAGAAAATTTGTTTTCCTTCCTTTTGATACCCTATGTGCGCAATCTCTCCTACCGCGTAATCCCACCTATCTTTACGTTAAATATGCTGGTGGAAGAATCAGGGAAAAAATTTCGACTGTCGACACCCTGATTAAACAAATGTTTATTCACGTAGAGCTCTACAAGCTTTATACCTTTTCACTTGGCACTATTGAAGGTTTTATACATAAAATCTTATATTTCCATTTAATATTTAAGAATTTAATTATATTAGGTTTCTTCGGTGAAATATATATTCAAGCAACAGTTCTTCTTATCATTATTTTCTTTAATAGATTTTTCACAGGTTTTAAATATTTAAATTGCGTTTTTGTGTTTGCAGTTTTATATGAATTCTCGATCATCAAAATGCTAAAATTTCTGCAGGTATTTTGGAAAACACTAAATAGTTCTTAGGAGATTTAAATAAATATATTAAAAGAAATAGGAATGAATTTTGAAATTTATTAATTTTTGAGAAAGCTAAAGAAAGTATATAAAAAGCCAATATAAAAATTTACAAAAAAAAAAAAAAAAAAAAAAAAAAAAAAAAAATGGTTTTTGTTATTTTTTCTTTTTTTTCTTTTAAAGATTAAAAATTCAAAAAGTATATTAAGTCTTTTCTTAAATATCTGCAAAACCTTTAGCATTTTGATGACCATAAATTAATAAAAAAATGCAAACTTGTCAAAAACGCAATTTAAGCATTTCAAATATATCGAAAGCCATAAGATTTGTTACCTGAATATATATTTTATTGAACAAATTTAGTATAGTACACTTTGTGAATATTCATTGGAAATATAAGCTTTAAAAGCTTATACTTCCAATGAATCTCCAGAGGTGCCAAGTTAAAGGTGCAAATTCCCTTAAGAAGAAAAAGAATGAAAGAACAAAGAACTCGTCATTTGTGAGACTAAAATTGCCCGATATGTAGCTACTCAACAATTAGATTCTATCAATGTTAAAACATTTGTTGTAAATTAACAAATTAGATTGTTGATTTACAATTCCTGTAAATCAACAATTAGATTTACAGCAATTTAATTTTTGTAATGTCAACAATTAAATTTGTTTGAAGGGACAACAATTTGATCCAGAAAACGGGAGTTATATTTAAAGTAATTGGTAAGGGAAATATTTTGTTGTGATTTTATTAGGTGCTATCTTCAAATAGAGGATCCCCGCCTTACACAGAAAAATACCAGAAATTAAACGACCCTACTTTAAAGTTGTCCATAGACGAAATTGTTTTTGAGAAAGTTATGAAATTTTGTGTAGGATATAATGAAGGTATGGGAATTTGTTTGAGCAGAAAAAGGAAATTTGTACTCCTTCTTTCTGATCCCCTACCTGAATAAACTTTAAACAAATGTTTATTCACGTAGAGCTCCACAGGCTTTGTACATTTTCACTTGGCACCATTGAAGGTTTCATATATAAAAGCTTATATTTCCATTTAATATTTAAGAATTGAACTATATTAGATTTGTTCAGTAAAATATATATTCAGGCAACAATTCTCCTTTTTATTATTATTATTTTTTTTTTATAGATTTTCCACAGTTTTTAATATTTAAATTGCGTGTTTGAGTTTGGAGTTTTGTATGAATTCTCGATCATCAAAATACTAAAATTTCTACAGATATTTGAGAAAACACTGAATATTTTTTTGGAAGGTTTAACTGAATATACTAAAATAAATAAGAATGAATTTTTGAAATTTATTAACTTTTGAGAAAGCTAAAAAATAAATAAATAAAAAACCAATATAAAAATTTGAAAAAAAAAAAAAAAAGTTTTTGTTATCTTTTATGTTTTTTTCTTTTAAAGATCCAAAAATCCAAAAAGTATATTAAGTCTTTTCTTAAATATCTGCAAAGTTTTTAGCATTTTGATGACCATAAATTCATGAAAAAATGCAAACTTAGAAAAAACGCAATTTAAGCGTTTCAAATATATCGAAAGCCATAAGATTTGCTGTCTGAATGTATATTTTATTGAACAAATCTAATATAGTTCACTTTATAAATATTCTTTGGAAATGTAAGCTTTCAAATGAATCCTTCAGGGGTGCCAAGTTAAAGGGGTCATGTCTCCTTAAGAAGAAAAATTATGAAAGAACGAAAAACTCGTCATTTGTAAAACTAAAATTGCCCGATATATAGCTACTCAACAATTGGATTCAAACATTGTTCAAACATTTGTTGTAAACTAACAAATTAGATTGTTGATATCTCAACAATTAGATTTAACTGTTGGGACAACAATTTAATACAAAAAACGGGAGTTATATTTAAAATAATTGATAAGACAAATATTTTGTTGTGATTTTATTAGATGCTATCTTCAAATAGAGGATTCCCGCCTTACGCAGAAATATACCCGAAATTAAACGACTCTAATTTAAAGTTGTCCATAGACGAAACTATTTTTGAGAAATTTATGAAATTTTGTGTAGGATATAATGAAGGTATGGGAATTTGTTTGAGCAAAAAAAGAAAATTTGTACTCCTTCCTTCCGTTATCTTATGTGCGCAATCTCTCCTTCCACGTAATCGCTCCCAACTTTACCTTAAATATACTGGTAGAAGAATCAGGGAAAAAATTTCGACTGTCGACACTCTGATTAAACAAATGTTTATTCACGTAGAGCTCTACAGGCTTTGTACCTTTTCACTTGGTACTATTGAAGGTTTCATATACAAAACCTTATATTTTCATTTAATATTTAAGAATTGAATTATATTAGGTTTGTTCAGTAAAATATATATTCAGGCAAAAGTTTTACTTATTCTTATTTTAATTCATAGATTTTTCAAAGGTTTTAAATATTTAAATTGCGTCTTTGAGTTTAGAGTTTTATATGAATTATCGATCATCAAAATGCTAAAATTTGTACAGGTATTTAAGAAAACACTGAATAGTTTTGGGGAAGTTTAAATAAATATACTAAAAGAAATAGGAATGAATTTTGAAATTAATTAATTAATTTTTGAGAAAGCTAAAAAAAGAAATAAATAAAATGCCAATATAAAAATTTGCAAAATAACAATAATAATAATAATAATAATAATAATGATTTTTGTTATTTTTATATATATATATTTTTTTAAAGATTAAAAACCAAGTACGTACAGTAAGTCTTTTCTTAAATATCTGCAAAACTTTTAGCATTTTGATGACCATAAATTCATGAAAAATCGCAAACTTAGAAAAAACGCAATTTAAGCATTCCAAATATATCGAAAGCCATAAGATTTGTTGCCAGAATATATATTTTACTGAACAAATCTAATATAGTTCACTTTATAAATATTCATTGGAAATGTAAGCTGTTAAATGAATCCTTCAGGGGTGCCAAGTTAAAGGTACCAAGTCCGCTTAAGAAGAAAAAGTATGAAAGAACGAAAAACTTGTCATTTGTAATAGACTAAAATTGCCCGATATATAGCTACTTAGCAATTAGATTCAAACATTGTTCAAACATTTGTTGTAAATTAACAAATTAGATTATTGATTTACAACAATCTAATTGTTGTAATTTCAACAATTAGATTTAATTGCTGGTACAACAATTTAATCCAAAAAACGGGAGTTATATTTAAAGTGATTGATAAGACAAATATTTTGTTGTGATTTTATTAGGTTTAAAGTTCTCCATAGACGAAATTATTGTTAAGAAAGTTATGAAATTTTGTGTAGAATTTAATGAAGGTATGAGAATTTCTTTGAGCAAAAAAAGAAAATTAGTTCTAATTTTTGCACCAGGGGGTGTTTTTAATGAATTACACATTTAGCATGCATTTATGATAGTTTTGAAATTTTATTACAACAAGACACATTCAGCATGGCAGTCATCATTGTCAGCATCAGCAATCATCTGGAATCGTAAGCTAGGATATTCCACAGATGACCGCAATGTCTTCGGTGAAATGTCACGAGCATTTTGAGAAATGCTGTCTTTAGGTAAAACTGTTGCATTATCACTGCTAACCTGACTTTTCAAACTCTCCCAAAGCCAAAAGGCGTATGGATTGAGGTCTGGAGACCGAGTAGGCCACCGATCAGGAAGTGCGTAATTCATTAAAAAGCACCTCCTGGTGGCGAAAATTAAAACTAATTTTTTTATTTGCTCAAACAAATTCCTATATCTTCATTGCGTCCTACACAGAATTTTATAAATTTCTCGACAATTGTTTCGTCTATAGAAAATTTTAAACTATGATCGTTTAATTTCAGACATTCTATATGTTAAATTAAACATTTTCTGAAACTATTTTGAAGTGTTGTTAACGTATATTCATATACATAACCTTTTGATATTACATTTTAATGTGCAATCTGTGTTTATAGTATACAGATACAGTACAAGAGATAGTCTTTAGCGTCACATCACTAGATTATTTCCTATATATACATTTTCCCAAGCTCATTCCCTTCCGTGGAGGATCAAAATTGTGATGGGACGTCTCCGGACCACCTCTAGGGGTGTATCCCAGTCCGTCGCCAATTGCCCATCTGCGCAGCACTAGTGCGACGTAAAACCCATCCATCCCAAGCTCATTACATTATTATTATTATTATTATTTTCAGTTCACCAGCTTCCTTGCTTGATCACAGAATGAATTAAACAATCTTAACAAAATTTTCTTAAGTGCATTTATACTAGTGAAAATCGATTTTTTGGGAGACAGTGATAGGATGGGGCTGTTTTACATTATAGTACTTTTTTTTTTCCTCAAGACGTTTCATTCATTTATTTATTTTTTAAAGTTACGTTCACACTTTTGAGTTCCATAGAATTATGAGATGTTATTAAATAATCAATACACACATTTAAATCTTCAATAAATGAAATATTTCCCCTAAATTATATTAAATATGAATAACTGGGTTTTTCTTGAAACTTAAACAAAAATAAGTAAAATTTTATGATATTCAAATTACTTTTATTTTATAAAATTATTTCCGATTGATACAAACCCCATCAATGGTTTTTGCAGGTAGAGCTGGAAAACAGGAGGTGCCGAGTTGGATTTCAGATCTGGGGATTTCTCCAAAACTCGTGAAAATATGGGCAAATATCCTTTATGAAAAACCTCTACAGTAGATGTGATATTGTCTTCTAAATCTGGAAGAAGAGAGGTGCCGGTTTAATCATAGGTCATGTTCTTCGGTATAACAGTTCGGAGTTTTCTATATTTTTCTTGAAACCCGCATAAAAAACGGCTATGATCGCTTAGAAAGACACCCCCCCCCTCCTATACACGCAGACAGAGGACATTTTATTCTTGTGTTGTCAATCAATCTTAACACCTATCCCACCACCGATTGATAGGAAAGAAGACTGAAGCCTTTTCCTTCCACGCAGATAATTTAAAATATCTGAAAAGAAACTGGTGTTTGAACTCCCCATATTAAAATCAATGACTCTATTTTTACATAGTTTCAGTTTTATTCCGATTAAAAAAAAAAAAAAAAAAAAAAAGTTTAAAATGATTGGTAAAATTTAATGACTTCAAGATTGGATCATAGCATAGAAAGAAAGGATCATATCTGTATTCTCAATTATAGATTCTTAAAAAATAATTTTTAACGACAAGTTGCTATCAATTTATACATATATTTGAATATAATAAACTCCAAATTTCTATTTTCGATTCAACTGTTGCATGAAATTATAATACTTGAATAAAATTATTATACCTGATTATCAAAATTTTAATGCTTTTTATTCATGCATGCGTGTTTTCAAATGATTTTTGCATGGAAATAAGCAGCATTACGTAAATTTGAAATTAAAAATATTTTTTAATGAACTTATTACATTTCTAGAAAATAAATTGCATCATAAAGTTTATGCTTGAGTTACAATAAGTTTAAAAATAAAATCGGAAAATAATCTCTTAAAAAGCATATTAAATATATATATATATTTCAGTGTAAAAAAGAAAAGAAAACAAAAGAAAAAAGAAAAAATGAATATTTAAACTTTTTTTTTTTTTTTACTTTGCTGATTTTCCAATTTCACTGAAGAAAGCTAGAAAAGAAAAAAAAATCTTTCTATCATTTATTTTATTTTATGTTTTGCTTTCATGGAAGTATTAATGCATTACAAAAGGCTCTGAAATAATACACCCCGCGACAAAAAGATATGTACAAAGTGTTTTTTCTTTGATTTTTCATAAAATAAAATTATTTAAATTGTGCTTATCATTTATTATTATCATAAAATAACACTATTCCCGGACTAATTTTTGTTTTAAAACGAATTTAGAAAAGATAGTATAATTTTTCATAAAATAATACTATCTAAATTGTGCTGATCATTTATTATCATAACAAAATATTATCATATCAAAAACATGTTAAATATATGAATCATATTAAAAAAAATCATATTCAAAAGTTTAAAAAAAAAAAAAACCTTTGTTCCTATCTTTTGGTCGCGGTGTGTAGTCTTAAATTAGAAAAATTTTATTCTTAAATTTTTTCTAAATTAGTCTTAACACAAAAATTAGTCCGGGAATAGTGTTATTCTATGATAATAATAAATGATAAGCAGAATTTAGATAATGTTACTTTATGAAAAATCAAAGATAAAACCCTTTGTACCTATCTTTTTGTCGCGGGGTGTAGGTATAAGAATATATTCAGAAACAGAAATAAAAGAGATAATCTGACAGGAAGAAGATATGTTGTTATCTTTGATATAAGAAAAAGAAAAAAAAAGAAAAAAAAAAAAAAAAAAAGGAAGATAATTTAAAAGAAAAAGAGTGGCATGCAAGAGTAAAAGAAGGAAGAAGTTAGAAAAGAAATGGATCCTGAAAAAAAATGGACAAAGAAAAAAGATGATGTTTTTTAAACAGATTAATTACCAGTAGCTGAATGTGGAAAGGGAAAATGTGTAAGAAAACAAATTGTTTCCATATCCAGCAAAATTGTTTCTGGCTATACCATCATATTTATGTACCGATAGGGAAAAAATTTTTTCGGTAGACGTTAGGAATTTTAAATTAAAAAAACTGTTGTTTCCAAAAACGGCTCTACTTTTTTATTTTATTTTTATTTTTATTTTATTTTTTTAAAGTCGCGATTTTTTTTTTTTTAACTCTTGAAAAATATAAAACTATCTATGTACACTACAAAAATTTGGACACTGGATAGTCAGTAATCTGAGAAAAGTGCTATAGTCACTGGTCGTAAAAATAAAGTTATACCCGTAAATCTGTCATAGGGAAGTGTCTTTAATAAATGGTCAATACTCAAATTTTTACAACAATTTATTACTAACATGAGTACTGGAATTTTTTGTTTTCGAAGAAGGGAGCTAACTGTATAGTTTAACTGTCAACTTTCTGAACTTCACGGAAATTTCTTTCAGTACAATACTTTTAAGAAATTTCTGTAAAATTCGGAGAGTCAACATTAAATTATTCGGCGAGCTTCTTCCGTCGAGAAAAAACTCCAGTACCTGTATTTCTAACAAACAGCTGTACAATGATGAATATTATACGTTTATTAACAGTGATTTTTCTTCTGAGAGAATAAAATCATCACCTATTTATGGGCAAGACTTAATTTTTACCGTCAGTGAGTGGAACTAGAGGTCTGCACGGCCCGGATTTTCGAGGCCCGGGACCGGCCCGGCCCGTACGAAAACTTTGCTTACCCGGCCCGGCCCGTTATGAAGTCGAAAAATGTGGCCCGGGCCCGGCCCGTTTATTTTTTAACAGTTTATGGCTTGGCCCGGCCCGGACAAAAAACGATAAAATCAGGCCCGACCCGGCCCGGCCCGATACAAAAATATGTAAAATAACAAAAAAAAAAAAAAAGAATACCTTTTCATAAAAAATATTTTTAGTATGTGTTTTCTAGAGGTTTTATATAACCAAACAATAGTACGTTCTTTAACAAAACTGCTGAAATTTTACAAGACAATTATATATAAACAGAAATTCCTTATTATAGACAAGCCACAAAGACAAACAGAAAGTCAAATCGAAAATATTAGCATTCATCAAACAATATAGGCAGGTATTTAAAATGGTTAATACTAGTGAAAATGCACTTTCAACCATTTCCTCTTCTATACCATAATGTATCCGAATTTTCATGTGTTCCGGTAAACAAAACTTTAATGTTAATCCAACCATATTCAATAGAAAAGTTGCTTTTGCCCATGATAAAAATGATGCTACTTTCGTCCACTGGAGAAAAGGAAAAGGAGCTTTAGAGAAAAAGTTACAGCGGAAAGATTTTTACAGCCTTTATACCACCTAAACTCAACAGATCATAAGAAACAAACCCTTATACACAGTAATATATCTAATTTCTTTTGTTATGTACATGTACGCAAACTGGTAGTGACATGCATACTATTTTGAATAGGAAACCATCCAATATTATTTTAAATAAAATATATTAATTTCGAGGCATGCTAAAAATATTTGCGAAAAATCAGATTTCGGACAGACAGACTGATAAAGAATTACATTGACGTTACAGACACTTTTTTTAACAAAATAGAACTGACATACAAGCCTGTAAAATTACGTAAAATAAATGACTGAAGAAATGTTTTATCATTTTCCTTTTTCGTTGATTAACGAGGAAACCAGAAAAAGATTCGGGCCGACACGGCCCGGAGAAAATTTCATTCAGGCCCGGCCCGGCCCGAGTATACACAAAAAAACTGAGCCCGAGCCCGGCCCGGCCCGAGCCTGAAAAAAAAATTTAAGCCCGAGCCCGGCCCGCCCCGAGAGCAAATTCAAAAATTCGGCCCGAACCCGGCCCGAGGGCCGGGCCGGGCTCGGGCTCGGGCTCGGGCTCGGGCCGGAAGCCCGGCCCGTGCAGACCTCTAAGTGGAACACTTTTTGCCTATCAGTGACCGCAATCTTGTATAATTTAGAATGTGAGGGAAAAAAAATAAACTATGGATGAAATTCTGTTTATGACAGGACTTAATTTAGTACGACAGGACTACTTATATTTGTATTTTAACACCCTTTCAATAATAATAATAATAATAAGGGGCGCTCAGTAAAATTCTTAAAGACATAGCTAAATAATGTATTGATTTTTAATTCCAAATAAATTAATAAAATTTGAATGCATTAACCATAGCCTCCTTAAGTAGATGCCTGTCGCGTGGCTCTTAAGCTTGGCAACAGTTCAAGTGGTAGACAGCGCCACGTGGTACAGATTATGCGACTTTTTTATTCAACTGTCACCAAAAATTTTTAAATGTAGGATTTGAAATACAAAAAAAAGGTGAATAGAATCGAAGAAACGTCGATTTTATGTATCACATATCACTTCTTAAAATTATTGGTGACAGTTGAATAAAAAAGTCGCGCAATCTGTACCAGGTGGTGCTGCCTACCGTTCGACCTGTTACCAAGTTTAAGAGTCACGCGACAGGCATCTAGTTCAAGAGGCTATGCATTAACTGTATAGTATCTTCCCCTAATTGCTTAATACTCATTTACTAAATATTTTAATTAATAAAATAATCTTAATAACAATTTCGTATTTATTATTTATAATTAACAGTTTCAATTTCTACAGAAAAAAAGCATAATATTAAAAAAACTATAAACCAATTATTCGCGATTTAAATTATACTCAAAATTCATCACACATTGATTAATATTAATCCATTAATTTCTCAAAAACATAATTATTATCAATATACTCATCTTATAAATCAGAAAATAAGACACATTTTAAATAAATTTCACAGTTTAGTCTAAAAATGTCAGAAAATACTAGTCTAAATAATTAAGAAATACTCAGCCAAGACCATTTGGCTCTGTGGTAAGAGTATACAACTTCCAACCCGAAGATTGTGAATTCAATCCTCACCGATGGGAAGTGAAATAATCTGGTGTGTCACTCACACTACTTTCTCTTACCCTGAAATTTAATACTATAAATACAGGTTCGAGATTAAGAGGTAAGATAGCGAGTACTGTTATGTAAACCTATGTTAAACAATTCATATTAGACTTAGGAAGAGCTTTATATGGTAATTAGTTCTGTGTGAGGGGGCGATATCAACCTATAGATACTGAGGTATAGCCACATGGAAAATCGTAGCAAGTAAGGAATGAAATCGACACTTTCATCCAATATACCTTCAAATTGAATCGGTATAATTTTTCATAATATTCCTTGCTTTTTACATATGATAGAAGGTGACGTAGAGGCCTAGTTACAGCTTTCCCATTATGAGGAAAAGTTGCAGCGCAGCAGTGCGATATGTGCCCAAATTGATATAAGAATATATAAGGACAGCCATTTTCTAAAAATGGTCAACTCAGGAATTTTAAAAAGTGTATAACGTTAAAAAAAATGGAGGTCAATAAATTTCAGGAATGCTAAACTTTCTTCCGTAAATATTTAAAAATGTAAAAAAAAAAAAAAAAATATAATTGATAATTTATATAAAAAAATTCTATGGATAAGATATAGGATCTTATATATATGTATCTTATATATATATACATATATAGATAAATAGCTTCAATATCTTCATTCAAATCATATTTATAAGAATACAGGATGACAGACATTTTCTAAAAATGGTCAATTCAGGAATTTTTAAACGTGTATAACATTAAAAAAATGGAGGTCAATAAATTTCAGGAATGCTACATGAAAAAAAAAAAAAAAAAAAAAAAAAAAAAAAAAAAACTATTTTTATAATTGATAATTTATATAAAAATATTCTATGAATAAATTAAGTTATAGGACCTTATATATATATATATATGTATCTTATATATAAATATATATATATACCTGCAAAATATTTTCTCCTTTAAGGTTAGTAAAATCCTTTTATCTGCAGTTATTTTTTTTTATTTATTAACTTCATTTATATTAAAGAATATACTTTATCCAATTAGATTCAGTACATAATTCATAAAAAACAGAAGAAAAGAATAACTTTTTCTAACAACAAAACTTCAAATCGGAAAATAAAAATACTTTTGTAGAAAATGAGGATTTTTTATTGCTAAAACAGCAAGAACTGGACATCTCCAAGAGCTTGTTTCTTTGATCTGCATCAGCAACTTAAACTTTTTAGATACTGAAAAACAAGTTTGCTGCAGGCTGGACATTTCTTGCAGCGTTCGTCAAATTGTTTAACCTGTAGGAATCTTTTGTATTGTAGTGTGATGAAGAACAAATTTTATGTAAGAATGCTGTTCTGAGAATTTCTCTTATTACTGTCCAATTCAATTATATATTTATTTAATTATTTTATGTGTTAATATCAAAGACATTCCAATGGAAAGATTCATTTAAAGCCGAAGAACAGAAAAAAAAAATAATTATATTTTTTTCAAAGACTGAAAAAAGGAATAATAAAAACAGCAATATCCTCTACAGAGAAGACGATTATTGAATTAAAAAATAAATAAATAAGCTTCGGCATTGCAATCTTGCAAAATGAGAATTAATTTGTTCATAAATATTTTCTTAATAATTAAATTACAACAATCTTTTGGTTTAATGGTCACGTATAAGTTCGACCATCTGAAAGTTATAAGTAAAATATTCAACTTTTTATTTATTTATTCATTTATTTATTTATTTTAGCAAATTAGTAAAAATTGTCAATTTCTTAATATTTTTTGCAGTAGAAAGTTATTTAAATGGGATCTATAA
The DNA here is from genome assembly GCA_963930645.1 of Salticus scenicus. Lineage (NCBI taxonomy): Eukaryota > Metazoa > Arthropoda > Arachnida > Araneae > Salticidae > Salticus > Salticus scenicus. Next base: position 119,064,331 of record OZ005660.1, on the reverse strand, counting down.
AAGTATCTCTCCTGAAATGTAATGCATTGGCATTTTTTGGGTGTCCCTGTATACAAACCAGTTATGCAGAATCCATTAATACCATTTCAAATAGAGAACATCCCATAGTGAATTTGCATAACATATATCATTTTTAAAGAAATTCTGAAAAGATTTACGGGTGCTGGAGGTGGGCAGACGGACAGTCAGAGAGACAGATACACTCATTCAAATCATTTTTATACTTGAAAATTTTTAGAAAGTGTTAAAAACACTTAATCAAATGAAAATGCAATTACAGTAAATTTCTAATAATAACCCTTAATATAACTGAATATTTTTGTGTGGCCCTGTAAATATTAATGCTAATTATACTATATTCAATAGAAAGCATTATTGTGTGTATATGAATAATATATTTTATTTTCATTAAGATTTGTGCAAAGTAAAGTTATTAAAATTTAATTTATAGAAATACCTGTCATAGAACGCAATGCTTTGGAATACTTTCGGTTGTCTCTGTACGCAAATCATTGGTAGTATTTACTCCATTTTCAATGGAAAATATCCGATAGGGAACTTGAATAACATATTTCAATTTCATTTAGATCTGTGCAAAGTAAAGGTATTAAAGTATGGTTTCTAAAAATAAATGTCATAGAATACAATGGTTAGGAATACTTTTGGGTGTCCCTGTGAGCAAACCAGTAGTGGTATTTACTCCATTTTCAATAGGGAGCATCCGATAATGAACTAGAATAACGTATATTAGTTTCAAGAAACTCCATGAATAATTACGGAAATTAGAGTGCGGAAAGAGAAACAGACGGACGGACGGACAGACAGACAAACCAAAGTCATTAACACTTTCCAACCTTGTTGGATATTCTTAAAAATACTCGATAAATTTAAACACATGATTTTTTTTTTTTTTTTTTTCTAAAATGTTAAAACATGAACATCTGACTTGATTACAACACATCAATAAATTCAAGTGCAGTAACTTGAAATTGATTTTTGAATATAGAAAGATTCAAATTTTATGGCCAGTATGCAACACTAGTGTATGGAACGCTATTTCCCTTCGATACTCATTACCAATGTTATCCTCTTTATCATTTCATATCCTAATTCTCATTATATGAAAGAATCGTGTGAGTGATTTTAACTTGTTATAAAACATATTAAATATTTTTTTAAGCATCTTAAATGTCTAATTAAAAATACGCAATATTTATTATATATACATTTAAAACATTGCACTACTAGTACGCTGGAACCATAACCTCCTAAACTAGATGCCTGTCGCGTGACTCGGAAACTTGGCAACCTTTCAAGCGGTAGACAGCGCCCTCTGGTACAGATTTCGCGACTTTCTTATTCAACAGCCACCAAAAATTTTTAAAAGTGAGATTTGATATACATAAAAAGCAAATAGAATTGAAGAAGCGTCGATTATATATATCATATATCACTTCTTAAACGTATTGGTGACAGTTGAATAAAAAAGTCACACAATCTGTACCAGGTGGCGCTGTCTACCGCTTGAATTGTTGCCAAGTTTCCGAGTAACGCGGCAGGCATCTAGTTTAGGAGGCTATGCTGGAACGATAACGAAAGTTATAAATTTGTTTTAATAACAATGTCGTACACGTCTCCGAAAAGGTAAAAAGTAGATTTAGGTAAAAGGTTTAAAAGGAAAAAGGAGGCCGTTCTCAACTATACAACGGCTTAGAGGGATTTTAATATTTCCGCGTTGTTTATTGCATTAAAACAAAAACGAAAATCATGCAGTATGCATTGATTACTAACACTTTCCAGCTGTACCTACTTGCTGTATAACTTTCAATGTTCTTTTCTTACGTTATCATACAACAGACAGAAGGACTGAAAGGTATAGAAATAGATTAATAGTATTCATAATCACTCTTAAACATTGTTGGAAATGTTAAAATTGCTTAACACAAAAGAAAATGCAGATTCTAATTGTAGCCCTTAATTTTCCGAATATTTTTGCATAGTCCTGTAAATCTGATGGTTACCCATATCATATTCTATACAAAACATTATTATAGCATATTAACAATAAATGTCAATATTTTTTAGCAGAAAATTATTTAAATGTGACTTATAAAAGTGTCTGTCGAAAACGCATGCATTGGAATTCTTTTAAGTGCTACTGTGCAAAAACCACTTGTACAGGACTTATTAAAGTCATTTTAAATAGAAAACATTCCGTAGTGAACTTCAATAATGTATATCAATTAAAAAAAAATTCTGAAAATATTTAAGGACATGGGTGGGGGTGGGGGGCTGGACCGACGGACAGGTAGAAAGATGGATGCCTGGACAGACAGATACGCAAATTAAAATCATATTCACAGTTTAAAAAAAAAAAAAAAAAAAAAAAAAAAAAAGTTATAAAATCGTTTACTATAAACATAAATCAACTCCAGAAAATTTTCAATTATAGCCTTTAATGTAACTGAATATTTTTGTGTGGCTCTGTAAATCTGATGCTAATCACATTTATTTCCCAACAGATCTTAATATTTCCTTTTTCTTGATATAATAAATTACAATTTATTTACTATATCAGATTTTTTATTTTGAAATTTTGAAACCCACTTTTCATGTTAAAATATCATTCATTTTAATAAATACTTTTGGCGATATTTTGTGCTCTAAAAATGATGAGAGAAAAGCCAAATCAAATCGTTAAAGAGCAATTACCATGAATATAAAGAATAAGCTTTATTATTATTTTTTTTAATACAATCAAATATGCGACTTAATTTTAAGGATACTTCCGTTTGAAGTAATTCTTAAGAGATATTTTTTAAATATGTACATTTCGCATTCAAGTGTAATGATTATTTTAAATTACCATGAAGGAAATACAAGATAATTATCTCAAATATTTCTTTAATCTACTTTTGAAAATCGAATTAAATTAAACAACAACAAAAAAAAAAAAAAAAAAAAAAAAAAAAAAAAAAAAACTCTATTACCTAGTATTGTGTTGAACGTATTATATTTTGGAAACTTATTAAAAAATAATAAGTTCTTAGTCATTTGCTTTATTTAAAGATTTCTTAATAATAAAATAACAAACACTGCTTTTACAATTGAAATAAATAATTCCTGTAACATGTTATTTTATCCAACCTCTTGATAAGTTTAAATAAAACCTCTTTTCGTAATTGAAGAGCCTTTGAAGTAATAAGGTTAATTTCACGCAAAAGTGGACATAAAGGTCATTTTTTACTTTGAACTAACTCAATTATTTTTAATTTTTCTTGATGGAAAACATGTGAATCCTATCAAATAATGTAATACATTATATATACCATTTTTTATATCATTAATTAAAAAAGGAATATTTAAATTAAAAAATAAGTAACCAAAAGATAATTCCAAATTTTGACATTTGTCATGTCAGTCACGCTATAAAATATTTATTCATTTATTTAAATTTTAGAACTCTTTTTTTTAAATTACGTATCCGGTGTAAGTCATATTTGTTCAAATTAAAATTTCGGAACTTTAAATGTGTCTCCATATAGAGCAATTGAGGGATAAAGATGAGTCACGGAAATGATGTCTGTTTTTTGGTCATGTGTGTCACGCTACCTGTTTACTTCATTAAGAGTAAATTATTTTTCTCAAATTAAAAATTTTGTACTATTTATAAACAACATATACACATATATCAGCCTAAAAGTCACAGAAGTAAAATTCTTTAGAAAAATTAAGAGAAGATATAAATGAATTTTTTTCTTTAAGTTATATAAGTAAAATCATCTTGAAAATTTAGGTCAAAAAGTTATTGAAGTAAAATTCTATTGAAAAATTACGGGATGAATTATTGCTGTTGGTAATTATAATTAGGAGGAAATATATCCCACCGCCCTCGAAAGAATTAAATTGGGATTTTTATAATCATCCTGAAAAGAATGAAGTTATAAAATTTGTTAAGATATCAATATGAACATTTTTTGAGACCAGCTAAAATAAATAAATAAATAATATTTCATATTCTTAACTGCTCTCTTAATATCTATATATTAATTTGAAACGTGTTTTGTCCGTCTCCGCTAAATTGAGAGAACGGCTAGGTATAAAAATTTGGTTGAGATGTCTAATAAAAGGTCTTGGTCTGTAGATGTGTCATCAAAAGAAAAAAATAGAAAAAGGTCGAACGGTCAACCCCTCCCCCCCCCCGGGACAGGAGTTAAACACACGTTGGCGAACATAACTCAGCTCCAAATTACTTCACGGTGAAGAAATTATACATGGGGGGGGAGTAGACTCGAATACTAAAAGATCACTTTCTGCGAATTTGCAATTTTTGATTTTAAAGGGGGGGGGGAGAAGGGAAAAATTGGATTTAGGGGAGGGGAAAGGGAGGAAATTAGTTTGAGGGGGAAATCCGTGAGGGGGAAACCCACACATGTAGCACCTCATTTTAAAGATCTTGAAATTTCATGTCTATTGGTGATGTTCGTATACAATGTAATGTGCCCCCTGGTGGTGAAAATTGGAACTAAGTGATTTTGTTGTAGACCCTATCATGTTACACCTTATTTTAAAGGTCCTGGTATTTCCTGACCGTTGGTGATGTTTGCACAGAACGCACTGCGCCCTCTGGCGGTAGAAAGTGCAACTAAAGGATTTTGCAGTTGACACCCCCATGTGACATCTTATTTGAAAGGTCTTGGAACGTATAATAAAGATAATAAACTTACTTTTACATACCATTATTACCCGGGTTACATGGGTTATGATCCTATCATGTTGCACCTTATTTTACCCCCATGTGACACCTTATTTGAAAGGTCTTGGAACGTATAATAAAGATAATGAACTTACTTTTACATACCATTATTACCCGGGTTACATGGGTTATGATCCTATCATGTTGCACCTTATTTTAAAGGACTTGGTATTACCTGACCGTTGATGATGTTCGTACAGAACTGGCGGTGGAAAAAGCAACTAAAGGATTTTGCAGCTAAAGGATTTTTATTACCGTATAATATAGTTAAAAACAAATTGTAAAGATTTCAATCATTTCACCACCATCTAGCGTAGAGTTGCTAAAGTAAGCTGAATTGGCGCGAAATTTTTTATTTACTGTCTGTCACAAGTCATCTCACGTCCGAGTCGCTCTTTGATTGTTTCTGTCCGCTTTCTCCAAGACCTTGGTGACATTTAAAAATGCGGATTTAAAAAACGAACAGGAACAATCGAAGAGCAACGATTTTTGAAACATTACGGTCAATAAAGTGACCGTCGAATTTGACGGGTTCCAGCTTTGGGTGCCGTGGCAGTCAAGATCACTCTCAAGGTCTCACCTGGACGTCTCGTGGCCGATGGCTGGATCCAAAATACCGTCTTCAATGAAATACTCAATTAGAATTTGTAAGTGTATTCGTGCTCATTCGTCATTCCATTAGAACTCTTCTTTTTTTTTTTTTTTTTTTTTTTTTACTCAATAAAGATAGTTAAAAACAAATTTTAAAGATTTCAATAATTTCTCTGCCATCTAGCGTAGAGTTGCTAAAGTAATCTGAATTGACACGATATTTCTTGTTTACTTTCTGTCACAAGCCATCTCACGTCCGCATCGCTTTCAATTGTTCCTGTCCGTTTTCTCCAAGACCTTGGTGACATTTAAATATTCGGATTAAAAAAACGGTCAAGAACAATCGAAGAGCGTCGATTTTTGAAACAATACGGTCAATAAAGTCACCGTCGAATTCGACGGGTTCCAGCTAGTACCTTATTAAAACAATCATGGCTTTTGAAAGGAATTAAGTATGGCCACCAGGTGATTTGACGATTTTATTTATTTATTATTATTATTATTATTATTTTATTTATTTTATTATTATTTTATTATTATTTATTTATTTCAAATCTTCGACAGTCCGAAAAAAAAAATAGTAATAATAATAATAATAATAATAAAACTTTAGAGCTATGATGACGTCAATTTTACCCTGCAAGTTTAATTTTTCACAAAGTTTTACATCAATTTTAATATTTACGCGTGAATTTTTTTTTTTTCATTTAAAAAAAAAAAAAAATAATTAAAATGAATTCACAAACTTTTGGCAACCAATTAGAAATTAAAATAAATTATGTATTTTTGTCAAACAAGGGGCTTCTTCAACTATTTCGATACTGTCCGTTTCGATACTGATTTACTGATTATCATTAATTTTCTTTTCTTTTCTTTTTCTTAAAAAAAAAAAAAAAAAAAAAAAAGAATTTGATGAAATTTTGGCAAAAACAGAATTTAGTTTAGTATGGAGAACCATTAGTTTTTTTTTTTTTTTTTCAAATTATAACATTGCTTTCAAATTATTTAATTATATTTTCGATAAATTTTCGATTTCGATAAATGTCCAACCATCGAAAAACTGGCGACAACTTTTTATATATAGACTGAGACTAATAGTCTTCCGTACTAATAAATAAAAAACAAAAATGCAGAAAAATAAATAAATAAGTAAATAAATAAAATCTTTAATATTATTTAAATAATGTTTTTAATCATATTTCATATATCAAAGTGCTTTATTGCTTGCTTCCTTGATGTTATCACATCAGCCGTCTAGAAAAGTTGGTGACAGCGGTTTTACTTTGAAATCATTTGAGAGTGATTAAATCCAATTTTCACATGTGATCTGTGTTTTACTTGTCATCTGCATTCTAAAAGATAACGGAAAAGTTTTTAGTGAATTCTGTTGGGAATAAGTATGTCAACTTACTTCGCTTAAAAGCTATACAAACATGTTATAAAAATTAATTAAAAGCTACCATTATTTTTACTGTAAATAAGTAAAAAAAGAAAACGATGCTGATATACAGTACCTATTGTTGTTACGCAAATTGATACTAGCAATTATTTTTTTAAATTTTTTTATACAGTGTAACAATTTTTAAAAAGTTACACTTTATTTTAATAGTGTGAATCAATTTTATTGCACAATAAACTGATGATAACTATTATATATGACTATTATATTATACTTATACGGGGTGCATAGGAAAGTCCCTTTAACCTAAAAATACTTGCGAACGGAGAGTGCTACAGCCACGCAAGTGAGGTAACGGTATAGTAAAGTGACTATGCCCGACCTAATGCAAACGACAGCAGCGCCCCTAGTGGAAAAATTTGGAAGTTAGCCATTGCAAATCGAAAACGAAAAGAGATAGAGCAAAATTTCCAATTAGAAAGTTTTAGAGCATCAATTAATTAGTACGAAACGATATTTAGTTCACACGGATAAGATACATTGGCGCCTATATACCCAAAAGTGTCCGTAATCTATGCGCGACTGTTCTATTCTACATAGTCACATTTCGGAAATGTAGCAGTGTGAAAATGCAGTTTGTGACTTTGTACTGTACTGTAATGTCTGAAAACTTTAATTTCCAATGCATTTAAAATTTTAGTTTAAAAGGTGTTGGCGCTCGCTTGATACAAACAACATAATCTCATAGCATAAAATTATTGATGGCAGACGATAATTTTATTCCTAATGTGCGAGCGCTTTTATTTTAAAAATTTTATTTTCTGTGTTGTGGCAATTTCAATCGTTGCCTAGCGACGGGTAGAAAATATGTGTTCTTTTTTGAAAGTGACAAAACAAATGGATTTTTGAACGATCCTAAATGAATGAGATCCTACAAAAGATACATTTCTTAAAAATTAACGTTCTTATTTAGAATTTTGGAGCTGTGGGAGAATGTCAAGCTTCACTAACTTTCAATATTGCGAGATGGTGCTTATTTATGGCGAATGTCAACGAAACGCAACGCATGCTGCACGGGAGTATGCCGTTCGTTTTCCACATCCAAGTGCAGTTACCATCGCAAATGTAGTGCGATGGCTCATGGAGACAGGAAGCACTAAAAGTCGTCCGCGTTCTGGCAGACCAGAGAGTGCAGGTATGCGTATACCGCCAGAGAGTATTTTGGCATATGCACTAGCCCATCCACACAGCAGTACAAGAGAAATCAGCATGGCTTGTGGCTTAACACGGGCCCGAGTATGGCAAATACTGCATAGTCAACATGCACATCCCTATCATGTCACTCTGCAGCAAGAACTGTTGCCACGGGATAATGAGCGTCGATTTGATTGGTGCAACTTTGCATTAAATAATGTTGAAGATAAATCAGATTTTTTGTCCAACATTGCTTGGTCGGACGAGGCACTGTTTCAGCGTACCGGAGTACTAAACCGACATAATGCCCACTACTGGGCGCTGGAAAATCCCTCGTGGGGACTATCCACAAAACACCAAGTGCGCTGGTCCATTAATGTGTGGGGTGATATCTGGAAGGATCGCTTTACTGGGACCTGTGTTACCTTCAACTATTACAGGATATCATACCCAACTTTTTGGATGATATTCCCCTGTCCTCATTACGGGACATGTGGTTCCAACATAACGGTGCTCCTGCACACCATCCAGCTAGTGCGAAGCTTTCTAAAAAATTGCTTTGGATAACAAATTATTGGGTATGGTAGTAGTATTAAATGGCCTCCACGATCGCCGGACCTGACTCCGACGGATTTCTTCCTGTGGGGTTACATAAAAGATCAGGTTTATGCAACTGTCTGCTGGATCTACGTCATCGTATTACAGATGCTTTCAATAGTGTAGCACCTTCCATGCTGAGAAATGTGCATGCAGAATTACTCACACGAATACAAACGTGTATTGTGAGCAATGGCAATTCTCAACATTAACTTTTTATCACTATGAGACTTAGAGTTTAGTTTACTTATTTTGTTTTTGTGTGTGATGTTATCAAAATGTATTGATGTAAGTACATAGTATTTATTCATTAAATTGTGCATATTTCTTCTTTCCTCTGGCTATTTCTTTCAAATATTTACACAAAATGGAGTGCATCGATTTTGGATATTTTTTGGGTATACAGGCGCCAATTTATCTTATCCGTGTAAACCAAATATCGTTTCGTACTAATTAATTGATGCTCTAAAACTTTCTAATTGGAAATTTTGCTCTATCTCTTTTCGTTTTCGATTTGCAATGGCTAACTTCCAAATTTCGCAACTAGGGGCGCTGCTGTCGTTTGCATTAGGTCGGGCATAGTCGCTTTACTATACCGTTACCTCACTTGCGTGGCTGTAGCACTCTCCGTTTGCAAGTATTTTCAGGTTAAAGGGACTTTCCTATCTGTATACTGTGTAAATATGTATGTTATTCTGTTTTCAATAACCATTTGAACTGATATTCCTAAAGGAGAAAATGTGTAAAGTTGGAATAAGATGAGGATTTCACAACAATATAACGTACAATATTTTTACAAAAATATTTCTGGATGCAGCAGTTCTTCAATAAATTAAGTATAGGAAGAACTTGCTGTCTGTTAAATAAAGTGTTTGATTATATTATGTGAAATAAAAAGATATGTGGAGTGCTTATTCGCCTAAATCGCTGTCGATAATTAAATATAGCTTCACTATCACTACTTCTCTAGCTGTGAAAACTCTAAGTTGAAACTTCCTCCAATAACTAGTTTGTAGACTGTTCTTTGAAAAACTTCTCAAAAAAAAAAAAAAAAAAAAAAAAAAAAAAAATTTTTTTTTGCTCTAAAGTTTCTCTACTTAAATAGATAATATGGAGAATAAATTTGAATAACTATTGTAGCAAAACTTCACTAAAATGCTTTCCAGTTTAATGTAACATTAAACTCTGTTATAACTCCGTTAAAACTCACAACTCTATTAAAACTCGTGACTCCATCCACTTTTTTCTTGATGATGCTTTAATTCCACTTAATGAGAATTTGAGATTATGCGGACTTTAGATTATTTTTTTTTTATTTATAAAAATTTTAAACAAATAATGCGCAATTAATATATAAGACTTAATATGAATATTTTATAATAATAATATATAAGATAAAATAAAATTTAATGAATTTAAATTAAAGACTTTTTCTATTAGCTTGATTCGCACTAAAAGGTATAAAAAGGTTAAAATGAAGTGTTTCCACCTAAATTTCATACTTTAGTTAATTTTTAAAAAATCTAATTTTCGTGTCGAAAAACTGTTTGCACCCCTAAATTTAGGAAAATTGCCTCTTTCATTTGGTACCGAATTTGTAACGAACCACGCACTTTTTAAAATGACTGAAAGGAATTAAACTGGAGTGTTGCCACCTGAATTTCATACTTTAGTTAATTTTTAAAAATCTAATGGTCGTTTCGAAAAACTGTTTGCACCCTTGGATTCAGAAAAATTGCCCCTTTCATTTGGTACCAAATTTGTAACGATAGGACGGATATTTCTAATTTATCCCCCCCCCCCTCTTTTTTTTTTTTTTACCCAGATTCGGCAGAAGTTTTGTGACAGAGAATGTAAGCTAAAAAAATAATTTAAAAAAGAAAAATTAATATTACATTGCCTATTGGTCACGTGCGTTAGAAATTCCCAATAAAAATGTAACTTTTTTGTTGCCCCCTAAATTTCATACTTTAGTTATTTAAAAAAAAAATATAATTGTCGTGTCGAAAAACTGTTTGCACCCCTGGATTAAGAAAAATCACCCTTTTCATTTGGTACCGGATTTGTAACGATAGGTCTGATATTCTAATTTATTTTTCCCTTTTCCGTTTTTAACCCGGATTCGGCAGAAGGTTTATGACACAGAAAATAAGCTGAAAAAAAGTCTTTAATAATGATAATAACGATGAATATTTTAATATTAAGAAGAATATTTTGTAATAATAATATGTAATGATAAAAAAGGAAAAACATATTTATTTTTACTAATCTATTTATTTTAATACAGTTGTTATAGTACTTTGCTTAAGTATTTTACCGGTTTTATTTATTTATTTATTTTCTCTTTGAAAGTTAAACAGCAGTGTTGTTCGCGCTATCTTATATATTCTTTCCCGGAAGTTAAAACTTGTTCATTTTTTTTTTTTTTTTTTTTTTTTTTTGTCTGTTTTTTTTGTCTGTTTCCTCTCAGAGTTATTTTGCTCACTTAGAGTGCTAGAATTAATTCCTTTTTCAGGCATATTTCAGATAACTAAATATTTATCAACCACTCTAATGTAACATCTTTTATTTCATCGTAGAATTCTGACTTTACACACTTAACGTAGGTATTTAATTCTACGCCTTTCAGTTTAATAGTAGATTACAATTATTTTGAAGATGGGTGGAACAGAAGGGATACAGGAAGGGAAGTACACGACTAGAAAGGAACAGTGGGGATTTTAGGTAATTGCGAATTTGAGAAATGCTGATTAACAGTACTCCAGGAAAAAAAAAAGAGAATTGGACGGATATTAGGTGACTGCATATTATAGAGTTCTAACAACCACGTGACTTTCTTCTTAGAAACCGTACTTTGCTGAAGGACAACGCTAATTTTTCCATTCCTTTAGAAGCGTAGTAGTTGAGTTGTTTTATGCTGTTGCAAATACATTTACAACACTGTGTTACAATAAATTTGTAACACTATTCCGCATTGATAAAATGGGTCTGTGAGGTCAACTGTCCCTCAGCAAACAAGCTCGTGACGTCATCTGTTAGAACTGTATAGAAACACGGATTAATGGTACTAATCTTACTTTAACCAGCAAAATTATTTGAACTGAGCAACACTTCGCAAAGCTCGCAAATTTTGACATTACTGTGAAAAAAGTAATGAGCTTTTCCACATTTAATTCGTAGAAAAATATAATCTTCTAAACCTATTAGTTTCTAATAAGTTTAGAACAGGCTTTCAATCAAGAGTTTTTAATAATAGATTCTCTAAAACCGTTAAAAGAAATAAACAAGATAACTACGTCGTATTTATTCATAATAAACTCTAAAATTTTTTTCGCTCGAGTACTATTAATATAGAATTTATTCTTATCAAAATAAAAAAATCATCGGTACTAGGATTGATTAAAAGCCAGATTTTTATTTTTGAAGTATTTGTGAATTAATTACATTTTTATGTTTTAAATTAACTTAATTCAATTTTAATATTGCTGATCGAGCAGATGAGCTTATTATATGCCTCTTGGGAATAAATTTTGTTGGAGGAAAAGGAAATTATTTAATCGAATTTGTATTTTTATATGTGAAGCAATTTTAGTAATATGTTTCATTTCTATGAACAAATTACTAATTTATCTAAATCTCATTAAAAATACTCTTTTTTACTTTCTCTTACCCATAAGGTAGAGAAAGTATTGTTTTTGTGTCAAATTTTTGAACGCTAGATTTTGTTATATTTACACGTTTTGAGGTCCCCTGAATACGAAAATCATATTTTTAGCAAATGATCTGTGTGTATGTCTGTGTGTCTGTGCGCGTGTCTGTGTGTGTGTCTGTCTGTTATCAGCATATCTCAAAAACAAATTATGGCAGAAACTTCAAACTTGGTATTCTAAACGTGTATCATATACGGATGCTACAGTAAGCTTTTCGTTAAGATCAAGCAAATGGTTAGTGTACAGGGAAAATCAAGAGAATTCTAATACAATACGTCTATGGGGGAAATTGCAGGTAAGTAGAGTTTAACGTCTATAGACTGCCCTAAGTCAAATGAAACGAAAATATATTTTTTGCAATAGAGATAGTTAACTGGGAAATTTTTTTTGTGTATGTAGAAGCCTCGCCTCCCCCCTGTGGGGGAGGCCCCCCTCGAGGGGAGTAAATTTTCATGATGGGTATCTTTCAAAAGAGCTCGCCAATACCTTTAAAACGAATGGTTGAACCATCGATCTGCAATAACTTAAAATAAAGTTATCGATATTTTTAAGCCCCCCTCACACAGAACTAATTATCATATAAAACTCTTCCGAAGCCTAATTTGAATTGTTTAACACAGGTTTACATAAAAGTACTCGTTATCTTACCTATTAATCTGCAACCGGTATTTATAGTATTAAATTTCAGGGTAAGAGAAAGTCGTGTGAGTGACACACCAGATTATTTTTTTAAGTTATAGTAATTTCTGATGAACAAAAGCAAATATTTTTTCATTATATTGCAAATCTTCATTATAAATATTTTTCCTTTTCCTGCGTATAATCCGCAAAACAGACTTATATGTTTAAACCAAAAAGTTTATTTAATAAAATGCAATGTTTTAATATATCGTACAAATATAGCTTCGCCTGCTCATTAAAAATTCTGATGTCGAACTAATTTAACTGACCTGTAGATTATAAGCAGAAAAATGCTGTATTCACCTCAAATGTGTATTATATTACCAACGATACCAACATTTACGCTTTTGGGCTAACAGAAAATATTAACAGAATTATTTTTTATATATTTATGTAGCATTTTTAACTGATTAAATGAAACAAAAATTTCTTTTTCTGGTAACAAAAAAGCTTAAAAATTGGCAATTATGACATTTGCCACTTATAGATAAAAATAAAATTTTAAAGTAAAATATTTTGGGATAAAGCAATAGCAAGCGGGAAAAAAAATTAAAAACTAGTTTGAATAAATGGATAATTTAAAAGTCGCTTATTTCAATCTCCAGTTGCTCAGTGAGTTAATCCATGGCTGTTTATATTTAATAAATATTAGAATATATCTGTACTGATAAGTATAAAGGATTTAAGTCCAAAAATGTCGATTTTGAGTTAAGTACATAGTCAGACTCAGAAAAAAATTCTCTATCGGTTGGTATAAAGGATTTAATTCTGTGTCATTTAGTCTTTGAGAAAATCCATTGGTAAAAAAAGGACCAATTCAGAAATGTACCATTCATGTATGGTATAAAATATTTAATTCAATTTTTCCCGTTATTAAATGAAGGTTGACAACCACTGAATGGTATAAAGGGTATAAATAAACGAAATACCTTTTTCCCTAATCGATTCTTCTGATATGTTTTTGGCTAGTTAAACTTTATTTTTCGTCTCCTGAAAAATCAAGAATATGGACTTAAATCCTTTATACTTATCAGTACAGATATTACATTGAGCATGAAATATATTTAGTCATTTTTTTTAAATTCTAATTCCTATTATGATTGTGGTTGTAATTAGAGCTGTACCGAGTACTCGGTATATACTCGGTACTCGGCCAAATATGGACTAAGTATTCGGCCAATACCGAGTAGTTGTAAGAATTTCATTATTTTTATGTATTATTGAAATAAATGTATTCATAAGAGTTGTTTATTAATAACTAAACTAAAAAAATATGAAAATATAAACATAGTCATTAAACTTTTGCTGCAAACAGCTTTCTGCAGTTAAAACGGGCAAGTACATTGCTACCAAACTCGGTATAGAGACGATTCATGATATGAGCTTATCCATCTTAGTTACAAGAATTTAAATATAACCATCTTGTATGTGTGTAATATGCATTTTTTTTTTTTAATGAAAACTTAGTACATAAAATTGTATCTATAAAACAGACAAAAATAAAATATAGAAAAAAGAACCCTTATATAATACTAATATAGAAGATAAAACTTTAGTTACATATTTGTGCAAATAAAAATAACACTTTTAAAACTGTAAAAAAGATTGATTTTTAATTTAAAAAATAATAATTATGAAAAAGGTAAATACACTAAAATGTTATTAAAAATATATTATCAAATTTGTTGTTCTGCAAATTATGGCCCGAAACCACCTATCTTTTTACTCTTCTAGAGTATGAAAATTAATGAAGTCTATCATGTTTGAAATGATAAAATATTTATTTTAATGTTTTTATTTCATATGTAAATTTCATGCATCTTAAATTAAGCCTGAGTGTATAGGAACGTTTATATTCTCTAAGAATTATCTGAGAATGATTCGCATCTGAGAAAGACTTTATAATAAAGAATGAAGTTATCAGTTATTATGGTTTTAATAATCCACTAAGCTGGAAGTATCAAATATAACAATGAACCTAATTGTGTATGTACACTACAAAAGTTCTGAAACATTTCATGAAAACATGCTGTTTGCCATTTAACTTAACTTTATGTTCAAAAAGCCTTTTTTAAATTTCAAGATGGGCAAAATTCTCATATGTACGTCAATTATTCTTTCTTACAACTAGTAGGTATTCGGTACTCGGCCGAGTAGTAAAAGGCCGAGTACTCGGTTACTCGGCCAAAGTGCTACTCGGTGCAACACTATTTATAATGATAATAAAAGTAATAATAATAATAATAATAATAATAATGAAGATTTTTATACAAAACTTTTATACGCTGAAATATTTAGAATAATCAAATACATTATTTTTCAAACATTTAAATTGTTACATAATATATATATATATATATATATATTTCCTAATTAGAAAGCATTAAATTCATTTTTCATTTTAGGTTTTGTTATTGGTACGATCCTAAATCTTGGTGGGTTGAATCCTTGCACATTTTCGCACTTTTTAGCTACCGGTAAATTTTAACAGAAATTTTTATTTTAATTAATCAGTAAAAATTCCCACATTTAAAAAATTATTAAAAAAATTAAATTTATTAATTATTGTATTAAAAAAAGAATTCTGTTAAAAATTTCCGGTAGCCAAAAGGTGCTAAAGTTGACAGTTATATTGGAATATCACCCGTGGGTAAAGGGGAGATTCTTTCTAAGGGGTCCTAATACATATTCGCACGAGTGTACGAGAAGACTACGAAATTTTCAAGGTCTAAATCAAAGAGCATAACTTGGGTTCGAATCCCGCACCGCCGTCTACAAGTTTACAGATCAGAACCTCTGGCAACTTGTCGACGAGACTTGCTTGCTTCTAAACCTTTAAAATGGAAATTTTAAGAAACAAATTTAACACGTTCGTCGCCGCGTCACCCATATCTGGGTGACGATATGCTTCCGTGGGTAGGTAGGATTTTCATTTGGATTTTTAAAAGGAATGCAATGGAATAAGCACTGAAATATAAATATAGGATATACAACATAAAAATACTGAAATTATACACATTATATTATACTTTTTATTAGTTTATATTTAGGGTAACGTATTACATTATACTATGTCACATGGTGGTCACATTATACTATGTCACATGGTGGTCACATTATACTATGTCAACATTTGGACAATTAGAACAATAGGTCGTAGTTTTTTTTTTTTTTTTTTTTTTTTTTTTTGTTGTTTTTACATTTTTTATTGCTTTTTTTCGTTGTCCAGAAGATTTCTTCCTCACTTCTGGTAACAAAGGGCGCACATGCTTCTTATAGGCTTCCCCTGCAGATTCTTGCGAATCTTCAAATGGTAGGACACGTTCCTTGGTTTATTTCTTTTACTGACATAACAGTTTCCGACGACAACTATTCGATAACGAGAAATTCCCTAAATTTTCTTCTTATTATTTTTTTATTATTTGTGGCTCTCTGGTGCATATCATCTGTGATGGTCGGATTTAGGTCCGGTGAGAAATTCAGCCGAATCACGCTGGGTGACGAACGTATTAAATGACTTTCTGATAAAATCATAAAAAAATCAGTCAAAAATTTGACTTTACACGAGCTTAAATTTCAGCAACTACATTTGTAATTAAAAAGTTAAACTGCATGATTCACTATATTTTAATTTTTTATTTTTGTAAGTGGTATTAATTGATTTCGAAATAATCAATTATCTACATTTTGCAAATATATAGCTTCACAGTATTAAGTTAATAGCGATAATATTGTTTGCTAACTATTCACAAACAATGATTATTTATTTTTCATTTTAGAAAATATTTTTAATTCGTTACCCATTTACTTGAAAAAAATTAAATAATTTAAATAATACTGATACTCTATCTCAAAAACGACTTTCGTTTACACAGAATATAAAAATTAAAAATTAATGAGATACTTTTATATCTCTATATGCTAGAAACATTCGGCTTTTTTCTTTAAAGTAAATTAAAATAATAACCTTTACCTTTATGAACAAAAAACGGTTATTTGTGTAAGCAAAGTGATAAAGTTATTCGTTCCAGTGCTTTCATGATAAAGCGTAACACTGTGGAAATATTTTAATTAGTTTTGAGTTTTTTAATAGAATTTAAATAGCTATCATTGCGCAAGAGAGCAAGTTATTAAGCGTTTTTGACTCCAAGCAAATTTTTGTTAATTCGTTATGGATCTGAAGTTTTCATATTTTAAAAAGCTTCTAAAGGAATAAATGAATGTAAATTACTGATGCATTAATTATCACTAATTTGTAATATAGTGTATTAAAAATAACATTTATAGTTTAAAAACATCCACTTTTTTCTTTCTTTCTTTACAAATAAAATAAAAGAGATAAAAGTTCTAATCAATGCAAGAATTACGGAAAATGAAGCAGAAAACTTATAAAAAGTGCAAGAAAATTAATGTTTAATATTTAGTTCAAATATAATATGACTTGAGACTAAGATCTAACTAAGATAGGATCAAACTTCCCCCACTGCTTTTTAACAAAAAATGTTAAGTTGCTTATGACAGAAATTCTGCGATTTATGTAATGAAATTTGTGAATTATTACGAAAAGTAAAAGAAATTAATGTTTGATTTTTAGTTCAAATATAATCTGACTCCGGACCAAGGGCTATCTAATTACGGGTCACTATTTCACCACTATTTTTTAATAGTAACTTTGAGTTGCTTATGACAGAAATTCTGCGAATTATTGGCAAATGATTTTTTAAATAGAAAATACTGGTTTTTAAGAACCTAATTTAAGCAGACTAAAAATAACGCCACAACATAATAAATATGTATTTACTTATCTTAACAGTCAATTTATTTCAGTTTTTAATTAAAACTAATTGTTAAAAAACAGTGGTGCGAGTTTACCTGACCTTAGTCTGACTCTTTATGGAGCCTAATTACCTGTTAAAATAATTATAAATTTTAAGTAAATGCATACACTTAGTATATAAATACGGATATTATATTAAATGAATTATTTAACATTATCGAAATATACTGAATATTTTATAAAGTCAGTACTCAATGCAATGAACTGTATTAATTCTCACCAAAACCACATAGCTTTCTCTATAAAACCACACCCATTTTAGTTGGACCAATATCAAGCTTTGCATTAGATAAAATTGATTATATTTGAGTTTATGGTGCATGAAATATTACATTTATGTTTTTAAAATAATATGTTTTAAATAAAAGATAAAATTTGTGTTGTAATAAGCATTAAAGATTTATCCCCAAATGTAATTGTTATATATAATAATAATAATAATAATAATAATAATAATAATAATAATAATAATAATAATCTATTAAGCATAGTAGAAGCTAAGCAACAGATACAAGATCACTGAAACGCCAATGACCAACAAGATTAAAAATTTCTTTAAAAAGTTCAGAAAAATGAATTTTTATCAGTGGATGAAACATACAAATTTAAAGAAACCAGATTTATTAATTATCAGCCTGCAAAACAAACGAATCAATAAACTAACACAACAAATCTTAACTTAACCCTACAAGGCACCCAGTTCCATATGTGGAACACCGACTTTAATCGTCCCTATAGCTATAAAACTATTAGTAGACACATCTCTTGACATCTTGATAGATGCTACTGACATTTAGCAATGTAGTAATACGAATCTTTACCTAAAGATGTCGTTCGTGTTTTTGTTATAGTGTGAAATTGCTCAGTGTGAAATTTGAATGAAAGTGATACGTTAGTCGTTTGTTTGAATTCAAAAATAAAAAAGAATAGTTATTGAACAGTTTTGACTCGGAAAAAAAAAAATAAATAAATACTGTGTGTTATAACGAAATGTATATTTTGCAGAGGTAAGTTGCTTTTTTTATATTACAATAATAAACGTATCAGTAAATCATATTTTTGTGTATGTTCCACTTACGGTACGTTGAGCTAAAAAGTTGATTATTCCGTAAAATATGTTTTTTTTTTTTTTTTTTTAATAAGTTTTTCCTATCTTCTGATCACTAATTACAACCTATATATTTTTGTCGCGCACTAAAAAAAATTGAGCCTTGTAGGGTTAAAACCATAAACGATATCAAAATTTATGAAAAAATAATTTAAGAAACATAAGATAGGAAAAGAAGGAGGCAAGCGGCAAGACTTGTGACTTAGTCGTAGGAGTCATAAGGAGTCAGTGACTTAGAATAGGAGTCATATGGATTTAAAA
The DNA here is from genome assembly GCA_963930645.1 of Salticus scenicus. Classification (NCBI taxonomy): domain Eukaryota; kingdom Metazoa; phylum Arthropoda; class Arachnida; order Araneae; family Salticidae; genus Salticus; species Salticus scenicus. Next base: position 119,045,197 of record OZ005660.1, on the reverse strand, counting down.
AAGCAAAATTTCAAAGCAGATGAATAACAACGAAACCACGAAGCAACCATGAAATTTACTGATTGATTACAATGTGTTTGATAGTATGATTAGAATTTTAAGAATAGTTGACAACTCAAAAAAGAAGAAACTGAAATTTTAATGGGAAAAGAAAGTTTGCATTGTAATACAAAGTAAATTCAACAAGCCTTCTGTTTTTTTTTTATTTCACAAACCCACCCAACCATCCAGCCTTACAACACCACCCCACCTCCGTAATCAAACATCTGCCCACCCAACCGCCATTGTCTTTTATTAAAGTGCACACAGTTTTTTTTTTCTTTTTATAATGTACTGACAGAGACATGGTTAAGGATATAAAAGAGAAAATACAAAGTTTTTAGGAAAATCCATTTTAGCACATATTGTTGCATTCTTGGGGGTTAGTGAGTTGTCCGAGAATGAATAGCAAAACTTTCAAAAGCTCAGTAGTTCAGTTACAGAAAGTTCCATAAAAATACAGGTCTATAAACCAGGTATCGACTTCAGTTTCACCAGTAAACACAGCTTAAATTACAGCTGTCAACAGCCAATTCACAGTACAGTCTGTATAGGAGCATTAACATACAGCAATGGCAACTGTATTTCCAAAGAGGCTTAGAGCTCGTTATCCAGCAAATGCTTTGGCGAAACTATACTGCGACTGACTCATTTGGCGTAAAGCAACTTTTTAAATACCCCCGTAGAAAAATGTAGAAAATTCCAGAAACTGCTCAGCCAATGGAGTTACAGCCTCCATATTTGGTATATGGATAATAAGGACTTTCTCGCCCAAAAGTCGCCAAGGAGGAAAAGTCGCCAAATTTGATGCCAAATCCATTACCTGCCTTATTGGAGCTTTTTAATGCATTTTTAAGGGAGAATTAGGCTATTTTAACGCTAAAACAAACTAGAAATGCAGAAAATTAACATTTTATCAACTTACTAAGCCTCTTTGAAAGAATTTCTACAAAAATAAATAGAATTATTTAAAAATTTGCAACAATATATATATATATATATATATATATATATATATATATATTCATACAAGAAATTTTTAATGTTTACGTCTATTATAGTTTTTAATACAACACTTAATGATCATTTTCTGAAAATAAGCTTTATTTAACCTTTATTATAATAGGTATGATTGAAATATTTTACATTTTAGAATAATAATAATAATAATAAAATATTTAAAAAGTAAATAAATAAAAATTCCGTGCTTTTTAATATTATTAAGTTAACATTCAAATCACAAATTCATTCACAAATGAATGTATATTTATTGTGCAAAACACCTAATAATAAAATATAATAAAATATTTTAGAAAATAAATAAATAAAAAATCCGTGTCTTATAATATTACTAAATTATTCAAAACATAATGTCATTCACAACTGAATATATATATATTCATGGAAAAATTAATGAAAAAATAAAGTAAGATTTCTTTAAAATAGAAACACAATAGTTGCAGCCGAGACCTGATCTAAATTATTTAAAAAGATCTCTCAGATCTCTTAAAATCACTGTAATCACTGAGATTTCCCCACAAGTTCCTACTTCAGCATTATCGTTTTGTAGCAGTTTATTTATTCAATAAGTAAACATGTCATAACTAGTTTGTTGCAGGGCGACTAAGGCGCCCGTTGAAAAATAATCGTTTCATTTTTATTTATTTCTCACTTTAAATAATTCATTTGCTGGCAAGACCGCGCGAAATTTCCTCACTTTGTTTATCTCTTCGTTACCTTTAAAATTATTATTTTATAGACGTCATTTTTTTTTTTTTTTTTTTTTTTTTAAATATATGCATGAGCAAGTTTATTTTTATTTTTATTTTATTTTATTTTATTATTACACTGTAAAAAAATAACTATTACCAGCTGCAAGAAACTCTCTGTGATTGGAGAAAATAATTATTTTCTCCAATCACAGAGAGTTTCTTGCAGCTGGTAATAGTTATTTTTTTACAGAGTATTATTATTATTATTATTATTATTATTATTATTATTATTATTATTTTACGGGAAAGCATATTTCATTTTCCGCTGAAAAAAAAATGGCAACAATTAAAAATTTAAATGTATTTTAAAGCTTTTATTTTCATATTTTAATTAATTTTAAAAAATGTAATTATATATTCGTTACAAATAATGTACCAAATGAGAGGCGCAATTTTTCTGAATACGTCTGTTTAAACAGCTTATCGATCGGACAATTACATTATTTAAAGTTAACTAAAGTGTGAAAATTAGGAGACTGAGTCCAAGGAAATCTCTTAAGCTTATCTCTTAAGCCTAAAGTGTGACAGAATCAGTGACGGATGAGGGTAACTATATATGCTGATAGAAATTTTGTGCTATATGAATAAAAAATAAATAAATAAATAAAAATTATATTATCAACATGCAAATTATAGAATATTGCTATATATAGATCCAATAATTCTATATTTCTTCCATTAACTCTATTTTTATCACTTAATACCAGTTTATCAATTCTGGAAATAGACACATCTCAGTTACAATTTTATACCTTTTGCTAGTAAATGTCTACAAAACAAATGAATTTATATAGATGTAAATTATAATAGAATTTTAGCTCTTTACTTTATTCTAAAAATGTCATTTTTATACCAACATATTTTTTTTTAAAAATGTGCTTCTCATAGAATCCCGTACTACATATCAAAACGCTCTTGTCTATTATATATATATATATATATATATATATATATATATATATATATATATATATATAATGATTTATAAAGGGCAGTAGAAGCCAAGCAACAGATACAAGATCACTGAAACCACAAAGATAAATAAGAATGAAATATTTCTATATGTACGAGAAGCTCAGAAAGGTGAAAAAATTTATCAGGGGATGAAATACACATATTTAAAGAAACCAAAGTTATTAAATAACAGCCTGCATAACAAACAAAACAATAAATTAACTCAACAAAATCTTAACAGAAAAAATATAAACTAAATCAAAATTTATGTTAAATCAGTTTAAGAAACTTAAGGAAGGAAGGAGGCAGGCGGCAAGACTTGTGACGTGCCAGTGGGGTGAAACTTGTTTCACGCCAGCAACACTCCCCCAGCTTGCCAAGACCAGAATAGGAGTCATGTGGATTTAAAAAAGCAACATTTCATAGCAGATAAAGAATAATGAAACTATGAAGCAACAATGAAATTTATGGATTGATTACTATGTGTTTAATAGTATGATTGGATTTTTAAGAATAGTTGACAATTCAACAATGAAGAAACTGAAAATTTAATGGATAAAGAAAGATTGCAAATTAATACAAAATAAAATGCAACAAGCCTTCTACTTTTTTTTTATTTAATTTAATTTCACAATCCCACTCAACCATCCAGCCAAACATCACCACCCATCCTCCGTAATCAAACATCTGCCCACCCAACCGCCACCTTTTTTATTGTCTTTTATTATTTTATAATTTTTTTGTTGAGTTACACTAATGTGTACTTTTTTTTATGAACTGACAGAGACATGGTTATGGATATAAAATAGAAAATACAAAGTTTTTAGGAAAGCGCATTTCAGCAGTGGCTGTGATCAGTTTATTAATATTCTTGTTTTTAAACTTCGGAGAGCATGAATTAATTATTCGAAATCATGTTTCTAAATACCGAAAGATGCAGACAGGAATTAAAATGTGTAAATAAGTTTACTTTAAATCTAAAAACTTGCCGTTTGTCATAAATATCTGAGTAAATTTTATTACAATCAAATATTATTTTTAGGTCTAAAAAGTTAATTGATTGATTAGTTAGAGTATTTTGAGTTAGATGGGTAATTTAAGGAAAAGTCATTTTGTGATTCCTTGTTAAGATTAAAATACAATAATATCATCTATGTAACGATAAGCCGGACATCATAATAACAAAATTGCTTTTTATAATAATAAAGATAGAGATCTGCCAAAATACTGGAGCTACTACCTCCTTGTGGGTTTCCTACTTGTTGCAAATAGATATTGTTGTTGTGGAAGATATAATTATTATGAATAACAAAGTTAAGAAGTGTTTTGAATTTTTCTGCTTTAAAATTGCGAGGAGGATTAATTTGAGTTTTATATTCGTGAAAAAGACTGTAAATGATATTTGAGTTTTATATTCGTGTAAAAGACTCTAAATAATATATATATATATATATATAATCTAAAAAAAAAAAAAAATTATTTCTCTCTCTCTTTCTTTTTGTTTTATGATTGAAATGAACTATTAAAATGAAATATAAAGGAAAAACAAAAAGAAACTCTATCTATATACATAAATGGCTAAGAGATTTCCTTGGATTTTGTGTATGGACGTACCGAGCGTATCCGGAGCTTTTATATCCGGAGCTTTTTAAGGAAATAGCTGATCATAGAGCTACACAAATTTGCATGATGGTTCGTTATGAATTGTTCTGATGCACCTCGAAGTCCGAATTTCGAATTTTTGATGAGATTTTTTTTAATTAATTAAAATATGAAAATAATAACCCGGTAATATGGCTTTACGATTAGACATTTAAATTTTTAATTGTTCCCCTCAAAAAAATTACGAGTTATTATTATTTTTGTTTTTCAGCATAAAATGAAATATGCTTTTACGCTAAAAATAAAAAAAATTATAAAATATTAAAATTACTCATACGTATGAAAAAAATGACGCCTTTATGACTTTAAAATAAAATAATAATAAAAATTAAAATCTAGCATGATTCTTCCGAATTTTGTTTCATAAACTTTTTTAATGTACCTTAATTTTAGTTTGTTTTTTTTTCTTTTAATCTAAATAGTATATTTTTGGCATGGAAGCTAATTTAGCATTATATTAAAGAGCTTTACTTATTGATAATCTTAAGAAATTTCTCAAATTTTGATGCTGAAATAGATCAGACATTTTTCGGCAAGAACTTTAGTTTCGCGAAAGCTACTTTAAGCCAGGTAGCGCATCAAAAATATAAATAAATTATAAATTATTAAAAAAAAAAAAATAAAAAAATAAAAGAAAGGAAAACAAAGATAGAAAGAAAGAAACTAAGAAACAAAAACAATAATCGCATAAATTATGTATTTTGTCTAAAAAAGGGCTTCTTCAACTTTTTCTATAATGTCCGTTTCGAAACCGATTATTATTAATTTTCTTTTCTTTTCTTTCCTTTCTATTTTTCAATGTTTTAAAATATTTTAAAAAATAGAAATGAAGGAAAACAAAAGGAAAAAAGAAAAAGAAAAGAAAAGAAAGGAGAGAAACAGAAAAAATAATCGCATAAATTATGTATTTTTGTGTAAAATGACGATAAAAATTCAAAAGTCACCAAAGGGAGCTATATTAACCCTTTCAGGGGCACTAAGTAAAAATGATTGAATTTCCTTTTAAATATATATATATCATAAAGTAAACATCCCCTACAAGTCATATTTGATGAAGAAAAAAATTCAGCATGTGTTGATTTTTTTGTGGGTGGTGGCTAGACGTTCTAGCCACTGCGCACATACGTCATGTACCTTAATTTTTGAATGGAAATAAATATTTATAAATTTAAGGAATGAAAATTGAAACTATGCCTTGAAAATGTAATTATAATAATACAATGTAACAATAATTAATTATTACTTAAATTATAATGCTTCTTTATCCTTTTTTAATGATTTATTATATATATATATATATACACAGATATATGGGCTGTTTAAAATTTGTTTAGAAACCTTTGTGCATTAGTAATAAGAAAAAAATATTCTCTATTTAAGGAATAAAAGTTATAGGAATTCAATTATATCTATAGCTGGGCAAGCGTTTTATTCCCATAAGAAGATTTATAGCAATAAATCTTAAAACTTCTTCTATATCTGTTGGAGTAAAAGATTTTCCTAACTGGGTAGCATACAAGTTTGTTTGAAAAACTAAATCTTCCCAAAATGTCATTGCCATAAACATAAAAAATATTCCAAGTGGTGTTGGATTATCAATATCAAGGACCTCAGGTGCAGGACCACTTTCTTCCATAAATTCTGGAACAGATTGGCGAACTTGAAAATTTTTGCTCCAATTTACTCGCCCTCTTGAGCTAGAAGGACCTTCTATTTCACTGGATTGTTCATCTTCCGAACTTGAAACAATTTCTTCTTCAGGTAAATCTGGAACATATTCCTCATTATCACTTATTCCTGATCTAGATACTGCAGAATCATTATCTGAGTGTAGCTCTTCAAACAGAGCAATAGCTTCATCCAAAAATAAGCCTTTTCAATGCATTATTGTGATAAAAATTAAGATATATAAATTGAATTTAAGATTATTTAGAGAAATTAACTAAATTTAAAAGCTATGGAAATAAAAATTTATTTTTAAAAATCACGATATAAGAGCAATAGAAAAAAGCAGCCTCTCTCTATACTGTAAACAGAAATACTGAATAGCTTTTTTGTAAGAACCCTCCCACGCTTATTTACATCTGTATTTACATTCTGCTATCCCTTACTGTTTATATTTATCACAGTTCACTAACCCCAAAAGACCCTCTTTGTTTATCTCAAAGGAAAAGAATTGAGATTCTTTTCCCCAGCACAGCCTGTTTTATGGCATATGTGCGCGGTGGCTAGAGGGTCTATCCACCTAAAAGATGCTCCTAAAAATCAAACTAAAATTAATGATCTGAGATAATATGTAAATCTGTTGTATTTAAAAGGTGCATTATAGTATATTTACACTACCAAATACTTTTGAATAAAAAATTATTTTTCATAAAAATATATAATAGAAACTTCAAATTTTTTTCCCGCAACTTGTCCATTTAAAAAAATCACAGGCACATCCTGCTTAAAGTTACTGTAGAGCTGCCATCTCTATTTCAATTTTAGAAGTACATATTAACTTTTCATAAAAGTGGATAGAAAAAGTAGCCACTGCACACCTAGAGAAAAATTTCTAAAGTAGGTGGATAGACCCTCTAGCCACCGCCCCTGAAAGGGTTAAGGCTGTGCCATGATCATGGTTTACCTATTTAATTATTTATTTATTTATTTTTCTTTATAGCAACTACTATTAACTAACTCAACTACTATTGCAACCACAAAAATTTAATTGTCTCATGAGATAGACATTTATTTATTTCTGTTCGGAGATAAGATCTGCACTACCATCACTGATTTCATGAATTTAAAAATGGTTTCGTTAACAAACTTTGATCTATAAAGAAATATATACTCCACTTATATATGCTGTTAATAAATATAAAAACAGTAATAAAATATACTTTCAGCATATCACATAATTAAAATTATCTTTATTCCGACGTTTCGGTTAATATCCCATCATTAACCATCTTCAGGTAAATGGTGTTAAAAAACTATAAACATAAACAATTTAAGCCATTCTAGGATACTATAAATACAATTCGCAAAGAAAGTAGTAGGTGATTATATAAATTATATAAAAAATACTCTATATACATTTTAAAATGAGTTATGTTTTATTTTTCTTGTAATGATCATGATTGTGATTTTTAAGTGTTTTTAACTCATTTTAAAATGTATATAGAGTATTTTTTATATAATTTATGTAATCACCTATTAATTTCTTTGTGAATTGTATTTATAGTATCCTAGAATGGCTTAAATTGTTTATGTTTATTGTTTTTGAACACCATTTCCCTGAAGATGGTTAATGATGGAATATTAACCGAAACTTTGATCTATTGGCACGCAAACAGTATCAGGCCGAGTTTTGTACATTTCGAGTTTGATTTTGAAAATTTTCCCGCATTCGGAATTCGGTTTGTTCACGAACCGGATTTTTTCTAGTGAAATATAAAAGCCGTAATTGGACCAACTTTAAGCACAATAATATTTAAATAAAAATTGCTTAAAAAACTATTTTATAAAAAGTTCTTAATTGCAACTAATTAAATTGTGATGCATAGTAATAAAACATTCTTTTAAAAATAAATGTTCGATGAAATATTTTAAATAAAAAATAACTTTTAAACATAACAATAAACAGCAATACAATATTAATTTCCTATTTTATAATATAATCTTTTTTTTTTTTTTTTTTTTTTTATTATTATTATTATTATTATTATTATGCAGGTTATTTATTATACAAATATCTTTATTTGTGATTTTCTCATGTACACAGATGATTAAAATCTAAAATCTAACACATTTTTTTAAACATTAAATATTATTTTCAACAAAATCTTTGGAGTAAATGCCTAAAAAAAAATTAATATTTTAAAATTCGTTACATATAGATCGAAATATTCTAGTTTTTATTTCCAGTAACAGGTAGGTGCTTTAGTGATTGACATGCTCCAATAATTGACATCTTTCCCCGAAATAATTAATAAATAAGTAAAACAATAAAAGCATATGCTTTACGCATAAGTATTTTAACATTGTATGTCAAACACTGGAGCATAGGGTGCTAATAACTGGTAAAATGAATAACTAGCAGTATGAAACACTGGGGCATAGGATGCTAATTACTGGTAAAATGAAAAAATGCCAGTGTCAATTACTGGAACACTGAGTAGGTGTCAAATAAAAATTCATAAAAAAAATATATTAATTATCAAATGCATATATTTTAACATATATGTGGTTCTGAAATTCTATCATACCATATATATAAATTTAAAATTTCCAAAAATAGTTTTGATGACTAAAACATTAAAAACATCAGAAATTGCTCTAAAAGTGTCAATAACTGGAGCACTTACCCTAACCGCTTGACTAACATTTATTATTTTACAATAGATTATTACTTTTTTTTTTTTTTTTCGAAAATAAACAATCCGTTTAAATATTATTTATCCTTTTATTATATTTTCTTATTTCCAGAAATAAACATAATCTGAACTAGAATTTTACACTGCACGAGTTAAAAAATAAAATAAAATAAAAATAAATAAGAAATTTTTGATCTTTTTTATTTTATTCTCAATTCTTTGTTTCTTTCTTTTTTTTCTTTTTTTTAATACAAACATATTCTTTGTATAAAGGGCGCCTCTCATAATCTCTCTTACAAGATGATGATTTAAACAAACAAAAGAGAGACAAATATTACAAATATTAAAAATGCTTTCGAATCAGCTTTGTCAAATACAGACTTGTTTTCTACCCTCTCGTGAAATGACCGTTTTCATAAAGGAAGGGGAGGGTGGACAGAAGATACAAGGGCGCAATGGTGCCGTTTCTCTCTCGGGGGGCGCCCTATAATTCTGAGACGCCACGTCTGGACAACTAGGAGCCACCACTCGTTCTTTCTTTCCAAAGAGACGACTAGTCTACAATATTGAGCACGGGGTTCCTACATGGAGTCGAACAAACGATAGGGATTCACAAAATTTCCCCCCAAAATTCATCTTCTGCATCGAAAAACCTTTTACGGTGCTTAATGCCAAGTTATTCCTATCATCCATTTAACGGTCAGATTGCATTAAATGTTACATTTTACAGTTATTGAAATTCTTCTGAAAAAAGTTACAAATGTTTCAAACTATTTAAATGTATTTCATTGAAGTAAGAATACGGACAATTTAAAGTTTAATTTTTTATATTTAACCTGAATTAAGTTTTAAAAAATTTCATAAAAATGAAATAAAATTATTAATGAAATTATTAAATAAAATTTAATTTATTCCTATTATCCGTTAAGCGTCGCATTTAATAGTAATCAAATTTCTTCTTCTAAAAAAAAAAAAAAAAAAACCACACACACACACACAAAAAAAAAAAAAAAAAGTAATATAAAAGAAAATTTTTTAAAGTCAATTCCTACTTACAAACACTATCGAAAAAGTTTTTTTTTTTTTAAATAATTTTGAATTAGGAAATAAAAAGCGCGCGCGTAAAATGAAAGAAAAATAATTATAAGATAAGAAAACCTTTTTATATACTACAGTCGGTAACAAAAGTATCCGAACGCCAGCAAAAATTCCTATGTAAAAAAAGTACACTTCATACGGTTTGGTTAAATAAATCCTTATCGAATCATGTTTTTACACTGACTAAGAACAGCATTCGACAAGGCTTTATTTAACCAAACCGTATGAAGTGTACTTTTTTTACATAGGAATTTTTGCTAGTGTTCGGAGACTTTTGTTACCGACTGTACCATGTTTTAAACCTTCTGATGAATCATAGAGCTCTTATCAATGTGCATAAATTTTTTAAAGTGACAATGATGTCAATTTTTGTGAAATGCATAATTTAACTTTTTATTGTTTTTTAATATTCACGTTTAACTAAATGTATTTATTTTTATGCCGAAAGAAAATGAACTCGTATTTTTTTTTATTTATTTTTTATTTTTTTTGGCAACATTTAAATTATAGCTAATATTTTAATGGCTATATTAACGCTATTAGGATGTTATTATTTTTATATTTTAATTAATTATATGAAAACTAATAAAAAAATTCGAAAATCGGACTTCGAAGTATTGTGTTGTCACCGTGTTCTGATCAATCCTGAAAGTTTCAAATTTCTAGCTAATCGGGAAGTTAGTTAAAAGTCGATTGCAAGATTTGTACAAGATATATATAGGGGAAATTTTCTTTACAAATAACTTATTAACTAATACATATTTTTAAATTCTGTTTTCACATTCAGAAAATTCCAAACTGTTAAATTGAGGGACCTTTTTTAAAAATGTATTTTTTTTTTTTTTTTTTAATATTTTATTTTGAAATTGTAAAATGAAAAAAATTCACATATTGAAAATCCGTATTTTGCAGCTTCAAAATAAAATATAAAAGAATAAAATAATATTTTTTTTGAAAAAGGTCCGTCAATTTAACAGCTGGGAATTTTCAGAATGGGAAAACAGAATTTATAAACATGTATTAGTTAAAAAGTTATTTGTAAAGAAAAATTTCCCATAGAATAACATTAGCTTCGGCTTCCGGCGGCGGTGAGTGAAGCGGGTCCTTAAAGCTAAATAATTCTTATCATCAGTTAAATGGTGATCAGGTTCAGGTTGCATTTTACGGATCGAAATCATTCTGAAAAATGTCTTAAATATTTAAATACAATTTCATACCTGCCAATATTCTAATTTATATTCCATAATGTTGTTAGTATCTACTCACTTTTGCACACCATTTTGTTTTTAGAATAATTTTCCCCAAATGTAATTACGTTTAAACAAGAAAAAGTGTGCTCTAAAGAAAATGTGGAGTGAAAAAATGCGAATAATAAAAATTTTCCGGAATATTAATTAAAATGTTGGCAGATACGCAATTCGTTAAAGTAAGAATATGGAAGAATTTAAATTTTACTTTAATACTTAACCCGAAGTAATTTACAATAATTTATTAGACTTAAATCAATATATTAACAACATAAAGCATGTTAAAATAAGAATATGGAGAATTCTGACTTAACATTTTTACTTAATCATAGAAAGTTTGAAAAAATTCATTAAATGAAAGATCCAATCAAATAATTTAATATTAAACCAAATTAAAGAATTACCTAAGAAAAAAAAAAAAAAAAAAAGCGACAAAATAACAATAGAACAATCTTAATGAAAAATTTTCAGTGTGTTTAATACCGTGTGAAACGGTCCGATTTATATTAAACGTTACATTTTATAGTTATCTGAGTTTTCGGAAAATAAAAATTATAAAAAAAGTTTGGAAAACGTCAAAATAACTTAATGAAATACGTTAATGTGGGAATATGGAAAATTTAAATTTTACAGCTTTACTCAATATGAGGGGAAAAAATCGTTTTAATTAAATCATATATGATAAAAAATAAATTTAAAACATCATTTCAAAATAGTCAAGTATAAGTTTTAAAGCACAATAATCTATATACAGTCGGTAACAAAAGTGTCAGAACACTACCAAAAATTCCTATGTAGAAAAAGTACACTTCATACGGTTTTGTTAAATGAATCCTTGTCGAATCCTGTTCTTAGTCAGTGTAAGAATAGATTCGACAAGGATTTATTTAACAAAACCGTATAAAGTGTACTTTTTTTACATAGGAATTTTTGCTAGTGTTCGGCCACTGTTGTTACCGACTGTATATATATATATATAAATCATGATAATATTAAATTCTTCCTATCATTCGTTAAAAGGTCAGATTATATTAGACGTAAAACTTTATGGTTATTAAAGTGCGGGGAGGGGGGAGAAAGAAGTCTAGATTGTGATATAATTCTGTATAAAGGTGTCACTAACTGTTTAACATGCATAAAAGTTTAATCATAGCTCCCCACAATAAAATTTTTACATATAGAATTTTAATCAACAGATGCTGATATGGACGGTTCATTGTAAAAGTGGTGTAACTCTATATTTTTTAAATATGTATATTTGTGCTTAGGTGTAACACATTTAGTCACATCTTTCATTACAGAAGTCACGAAAGTCCAATAATATCACTAAAACCCCATAAATGGCATTACTTGTTATTTTCCGAAAACTAAAACTTCTAAATATTCATAGTAAAAATAAAGTTTCTGCTTTACTTCAGATTATATTTCCTTATAATTTATAAATTCTTATAACTATGATTTGTATTAAACACTAAAAATTGGTAACACTTACTTAATCTTCGCCTTCTTTACTTACTTGAATTTGCAAAAAGCTCGTTATTTCAAAACCTATTTTCAAGAAGATAATTCCCTTTTTACAATGAGCAACCCATATGTAATCATGAGGAATATCTCAGGCGGTTTCTAATAACAATGAAACCTGTCAGCTGATATACACTCATATTAATTCAACATTAATTTTCATAATGGTGTTTCGTGCATTTATAAGCCATAGAAGTTAAGGTTTACACTTCTTATTCGCGAGATAAATTGACGCATAGTAGCGCAACCTTTTAGCTGATATGCACACAAATTGATCCATCATAATGTATCTTAATGGTCATTCCATATACCAAGTTTTGTGTAATAGAATCTGAGATGAAGTCTTTCCGTACACGAGTGAAATTGCAGCATAGTAGCGCCACCTATCCGTCGATTCGATATGTACTTGAATTGAATCAAAATAATATTTCAAAATGGTTTTCTTAAATATGAATTTTGTTAGATTATACATAATAGGACCTGAGACATGACCTTCACTAAGGATAAAAAAAATAATAATAAAAAAAAAAGAAATATATATATATATATATATATATATATATATATATACCGTCCTCATGTAGAATGAATAAAACGCAATTTTCTGAATCCTTAAAGTATAAATATAGATTTCCGAATTATATAAAAGAGAAAGCAAATAAACTGAATAGACGAAATAATCGGCAATTTTTAGTCTATAGTTTTCTAGATGGTGAAACGACCATTTGAATCATTTGTATATGAGATGAATCTTTTGTATTACGAGAAATTCTCGCTTGATTTCTAGAATTGATTCTTAAACTGGAATTATAATTACTAAAACTCGCATCATGAGTTTGCCTTTATTTGCAAAGATTTTTAAATAAGTTTCACCACGATAACATAGAAGAATGATGTAAAATTTTAATAAGGATTTCAAGAACTCACTAGCAAAGGGAACTAGAATTTATAAGAATGACAAGAAACTATTTTTAATTAAGCTGCAATTTATATTCAAGATGTCAGACGCAGATATTTTTTTTTTTTTAAGTGTTCCCTTAATCAGGAGAAATCGCAGTATAATCAGTCGTAAAATTATTCGAGCGCTAGCGATAATTCCTATGTTAAAAAGGTACACTTAATATTGTTTCGTTAAATAAATCCTTGTCGAATCATGTTCTTAGACTGACCAAGAACAGGATTCGATAAGGATTTATTTAACATAACTGTCTTAAGCGTACTTTTTTTACATAGGAATTTTTGCTAGTGTTCGGATACTTTTGTTGCCGACTGTATTTCAGCTTATTTATTATACATATAATAAATTATTATAGCGAAACATCAATTACTTTATAACCAGCGTCCTCAAATGTGTTCTAATTTTTTGGACTCGAAAAATAGTTTTCGAGAACTTTCCACAGGATTCGAGGACTTCTAGTCATTTTAGCTAAGGATTAAGAGGACTTATTTTTCATAGTACTTACAAACCAGAAACTAACGAAAATTCCTTTCTTTTACAGGCAGAAGTAACCTCGAAACCAGCAGTTTCTTTGGTAACGCCTCTGGAAATGTGCCTCATCAAGAATCCAAAATTATTCGAGCGCTAGCGATAATTCCTATGTAAAAAAAGTACACTTAATATTGTTTCGTTAAATAAATCCTTGTCGAATCATGCTCTTAGACTGACTAAGGACATGACTCGACAAGGATTTATATAACAAAACAGTATCAAGTGTACTTCTTTTTAGATAGGAATTATTGCCAGCGCTCGAATAATTTTGCTGCCGACCTTCTCAGCGCATCTTTTGCGCGATTTTCCTCAAAAGTTGGTGGGCACTAAATAATATCAAGTTGCAACTTCATATAAATTTATATATATATATAAAAAAAAAAAAAAAAAAAAAAAAAAAAAAAAAGCTGAGCAGTTGTTCCTGAGATACAGTTGTGTTTAAATGAAACACGTTAGAAAGAGAGTACAGTGAAAATATTTTTATTTTTTAATTAAAGTGAAATTTTGAAATTTCATTAAAAGAAAAATACAGTTAATTTTTATATCATTGATTCATATTATCAAATATTTAATTAAAACTGGTTTTGTTGTGGCCACCACAAGACATTCTTCCCTATTTCTCTACAAATTCACGCAATACAAGTTGTTTATAAAAACTATTATTTGTCAATTTTTTTTTTTTCATGATGAATGCAGACGATTTTCATCTTTGAGAAGTATAGCACTAAATCTCCCTCTCCCCCACCCCACAAAAAAAAAAAAAAAACTGTTCAGAAAATATTTTAGGAAAGGCGTTTATTTATATTATTTTTTTAAGTTTTTAATTAAAAATGAAAAAAAAAAAAAAAAAGGCAATAGCTTTATTTTAAATTATTATAGATCTATCGCTCAGCTATTAGCTTTAGAGGTATCCATGATTTTTTGAAAGATAATTATATGGAAAATACTCACCTACTGGAGGGAAAGCGTACATATACTTTTTTTTTTTTTTACTATTACTATTTTATATATATTTCAATTTCATTTCCTTAATCAAAGGTTCCCGACTCGAAACCTGGCCTGGTCACTTGTCACTGGTGTTAAGATTAATTTCTTCAAAAATTGAGCGTATTAATATTCGAAATAATCATCTTAATGAAGTTAAGGTTATTATTGAATTAGTTTAAAATATTTCAAAAATTAAATACACACGCACACGTTCAATATACATCTTAAGTTACTTCGTTTTTAATAAAGTGAAAACACGGTTATTATTATTATTATACGTTGTTCTTAATTTAAACACAGACTCAAATAAAGTGTTCTTCAATATAAAAGATTGAACGTTTTCATATATAACGATAATAACAACTGAAAAACATTATCGAGGATAGTATACTTTTTTAACAACGTATAGTATATAATTATTTATTTACCAATCTCCAGTTTGCTATAGCTAATTTTCAGTAGTTAACAATTCCCTTTACATTCTTTACTCATGATTGTTTTATTCAATTTCATTCAAGTTAGAATGAGGAAATTAATTGCGACTTTCATTAATATAGACGACGGAAGTAATCAGTATATGACGATATCGAAATACGAAAATTTTTTCTCGAAGTAGATATCTGTGGAGAATACAGATAAACTTTTTGCTTTTTCTGGAGGATTATTTTCATTTCTGATAATTATCACAAAAGAATAGACACTATCTAGAAATAAGTATTTGAACACTTTCGAATCTAGACGTTTTGTCATATATCTAGAAAAGTTCTTCAGGAATCAACTTGAAACTTTGGTAGTGCAAAGAACATGTTATACTTCATATATTTAAGGGCCCGCTTCACTCACCGCTGCGGGAAGCCAAAGCTAATGTTATTCTATGGGAAATTTTTCTTCACAAATAACTTATTATCTAATACATATTTTTAAATTATGTTTTCACATTTTGAAAATTTCCAGCTGTTAAATTGTCGGACCTTTTTCAAAAAATAGTTTTTTTAATTTTTTACATCTTATTTGGAAGCTGCAAAATACGAATTTTCAATATGTGAATTTTTTTCATTTTGCAATTTCAAAATAAAATATTAAAAATTAAAAAAATACATTTTTAAAAAAGGTCCGTCAATTAAACAGTTGGGAATTTTCTGAATGTGCAAACAGAATTTAAAAATATGTATTAGTTAATAAGTTATTTGTAAAGAAAATTTCCCCATAGAATAACATTGGCCCGGGCTTCCGGTGACGGTAAGTGAAAAGGGCCGTAAAGCAAAAGTTGTGTCCTGAAAAGGAAAATGAGAGAAATAAAATATTTTAAAAAAATCAAACTGTTTTGGATCACCCTGTAAAAAGTAATGTTTTCAAAGTGTTTTGGGTGTAGCATGTGATTATGAGGATTTTTCTCATTATCTGTATAAATTTGTATGAGGTTACCACATATATTCATGAACATATAACGGAAAAAAAAAGAAAAAAAAATTGCAAAAAGAATTTCCACTTTTTTAATTATAATACATAGGGTATTACACCCAAATGCAAAAACAGTTTTAGGAATCTGGACATAATACATTAAAAACAGCATACTGCAATCAGATTGTAAAAATGTTAAAAATTTTACAAAATATGATCATTTTTACTAAATAATTTTTAATTACGCATGCGCAAGCTTTTAAAAAAAATTCTTTTGCATAATTAAATTGCCAAAAGTAATGAGCAAATAATATGAGAGTTTCAAACAAATACCTCATAAATTCAAAAAGTTATGAGAGACAGAATGGACAGAATTTCACTTCTTCTAAAAAAAAAAAAAAAAAGCGTTTAGACGCTATCGCACTTTTAAAAACATAATGACAAAGACTTTTTCCTGGTATCCCTGTAAATAAAATATAAGTGCTAGATTCACCAAAATCAATAGGGTTCGTATTATGGTGACTTACAATATACGTACCAACTTTCAGCTTATTCGAACAAAGCGTTTAGACGCTAGCGTGTTCACTCACAGACATACACACACACATACACACACGCATGCATCATCGTAAAAATAGCGAAAACGAACTCAGTGGATATCGAAACGTATAGAAACATCAAAATCTCAATTTCGGATTTTTGACATGATTACAATACTTCACTATAGTGTTCAGAAAGTAAAAATAAAAGGAGATTATAGGGGTTTTTATCAGCATTTATTTACAATCTTCCAACACTGTATTGCCATTGGGCATTAATTGAATCAAAATAAAAATGTGAGTAAAACCCGTTATAGATCCTGTCGCTTTATTTTGAGAGGAAATGAAATTTTAACTGAAATATAGATAGTGTATCATAAACAGAAATCATTGTCATAATTAAAACAGTTTACTAAAATGGTGTACAAAATGAAAGCAATCACCAGTTTTTCGATTTTTTTTTTTTCCCCCACGTAATTTTTAAACAAACGAACATAGAAACATAAAATTTGGATGGCAGTTCTTTATCAGATCAGTAATTGAGATTTATGTAGCATCAACATAAGTAATAATTTTTAAACTGATATTAATTCAATTTTCTGAAAATTAAGCTTTTGAAAAGATGAAATTATCTTTTTAAATTTTGAAAAGAAAACTAAACAAGGGTATGATGTTAAGGATGTATTACAGGTAGATGAAAATGCACATGCATCCATACGTTAGATTGAAACCAGATTTTTCTTCTTATATTTAATTTTATGTACCTTCTTTTTTCTCCTTTTTGTCACATGTGAATAACTTTTCTAAAAAATTGTACCTTCAACATGAAAATTGGATGAAGTGTTCGTTAAAAAATTATTCATTGACATCTTTTTCTTTCTAATGATGCTCATAGTTTGCAATGTAATAATTATATATATATTTTTTAAAGTCCGATATGGTACAGAAAAAAAAGTAAATACAGAAATAAAAATTCGATTTTAAATTAGCTTTTGGAAGATTGTGTATCCTTAAGTATCTGTAATGCATCCTTAACACCATATGGTCCACCAGCGGCCGTGTGGTTATGCGCTCAAAGCTGGTAGACGTGAGGTGCTAGGTTCGATCCCAGGTTACGCTCGTCGGCTTTGCCGTTCGGAGTTTTCCATGGTTTTCTCCGAAACGTGCGTGAATACGGGCTAAGACCCCCCCTTCCTCCCACCCACGGAGGGCAGTTCCCCTCAGGCTTAGGACCCTAGTGCAGTCAAATCGGTCTTACTCCCAAACACTAACACTTTAACAAATTTTTCACTTAGTTTTTGTTTAACACCATATGATCCACCAGCGGCCGAGTGGTTCTGCGCTTAAAGCTGGTAGACGTGAGGTGCTGGGTTCGATCCCAGGTCACGCTCATGGGCCTTACCGTTCGGAGTTTTCTATGATTTTCTCTGAAAGGTGCGTGAATAAGGGCTAAACCCCCTCCCCCCACGGAGGGCTATTTCCCTCAGGCCTAGGGCCCTAGTGCAGTCAAATCGGTCTTACTCCCAAACACCAACACTTTAACACCATTTCTCACTTAGTTTTGTTTTTAAAACTTTTTAAATTTTTATTTATTTTTCGTAAGCTTTCTTTTGAGAAAAATTGAATGTCACCTTAAATATTGTTGTTTATGTTAAAAGTTTATAAAATTCGATTAATCATTTGATAACGAACATGCCATCCAAATTTTATGTTCACATATTCGAGTGTTTAAAAATTATGCGCAAAAAAAGAAAAAAGAAAAACAAGCTCTTGCTTTAATTTTCAATGTCAGTATATATGGTTAGGATGGATTGACCGAATTAATTTTTAAAAGTGCGAAAAGGTATTTATGTCAGGGAACCCGGGACCTCTGATCTTTTTGTAAAAATACTCTTCCCCCTTTTTGATCTTGAGAAAATTATGTCGGCCAATTCATCATAAATATATTGAACAAAAAAAGGGGTAAAATTATTATCACAATTTAAACAATTTTATTTTAATAAAAAATGACATGATTAAAGACTAAAAGTTTTTGATTGCGTAATAAAACAGTGTATACTCACTCTAAGTGTTTCATAAACTCTGTCTTAATAAAAACTAGTTGGCATAGGTGGACTCTGCTCAGTTCCCCATCATATGTATATGTTCTCATAAATTTCTTGTACAGGACATATTATATTCATGTTAAGAGAAATGAATTTGACCAAAGCTTGATACAGTGACAGAATGAAATCCCCGCCTAATAGGCTATCCACCGTTATCTTATTATACTCTATTCATTTATTTTATCAGGGTCAATTCCTTTGTTTAGTTTTCATGCTACTATTTCCAATGCAACTTTCCCAAAAATGCATATTTATATGAAATATCGTCCCATTTTGCTATGTTGATAAAATCTTAAATTTCGAATAACCTACGAAATTTTCCTATTAGAATATTTGTAGTCAATTATGTTCATACAAGTATCATAAATGTTATTTTGAAATTGTCTGATATATTTATGATCCTCAAAATGGACGTTTATGCTCGATTTTGCCTTATTCTGCCATTTTAAGTAAATCGTAAATAACACTTACGAATTTTTTAAATTGGAAAATTCATACTCTATGGTATTCATGTCAGTATCCTAAATAATATTTCAAAAGTGGTCTGACATCTTTATGATGAAAATATCCCTCAAGATTGACGTTTGTGTAAAATTTTGCCCTATTTTGTTATGATAAGAAATTCGTGAATTTCCAATAACTCACGAAATTTTTATATTGGAAAATTCATAGTTATTAATATTCCTGCCAGTGTCCTAAATAATATTTCATAAGTAGTCTGACATCTTTACGAGGAAAATATCTCTCAAAATTGACGTTTATGTGAAATTTTGCCCTATACTGCCATGTTAAGAAATTCGTAAATTTCCAATAACTTGCGAAATTTTCAAAGTAGCATATTTATAGTTACTGATGTTCATTCCGGCATCAAAACTGATATTTTAAAACTGGTCTGACATTTTTACAGTAAAAAGTTTCCATTTAATGCACGTTTAAATGAATTTTTGTCCTATTCTCCTATGTTAAGAAAATCGTAAATTTCTCATAACTTACGAAGTTTTTTAATTCGAATGTTGCAAATAAATAGAGTTCTTGCCAGTGTCGAAAGTAATATTTTAAAACTGGTCTGACCTCTCTGCGATCATTTGATCGTGAGATATCGTATAAAAAGACTAGCAAACTAACGGACTAAAACACTAACACACTAATAGACTAACACACTAACAGACACCCTACAGACAGACACCATACTAATTTTGTCATTTTCGGTTTCCTCACACCTGAAAACGTGTAAAAAAGTCGAAAATTTTCATGATTACCTAAGTTCCCCATACCTATAGTATGATGGGGAACAAATAATTTTATCTTAAGCATTTTTGCAAGAATTTGTATTTCAGCTCTACAAAGTCAACCAATTTAAATAGTAACATTATTATGTGTAAACTAAATTTAAATTTATGTATTTGTTTATTCATTATAAAAATATAATGTTATTATCTTCTGAACTGAAACAAGAATCCCTTTCTGGGATATCATTTTCAGAAAATAAAAAAGCAAACGTAGAGAAAAAGAAAAGAAAAAAAAATCTATCGTAGATTTAGGGTGGATATTTATTGAAACCAATTAAATTTCAAATGACTGCCTTCATTGTTTTCTTCGTTTATAATTTTATGCGTGACTAGAAAAGCCTAATCATTAATTTTCAGATGTACTTTAAATATATTGTAATGTTATATTTTTTAAATACGGCAATTCTATCTGATAAGTGTAATCTCTCTAATTTGAAAACATTACAATTCTACCGAATATCTATATATATAAAAGAACACTTCCTGAGTGAGTGAGTGAGGGGGTGATCTATCAACGCCCAGACCAAACCCCTGGACCTAGAAGCATGAAATTTCGTGACAATGTTCTTTCTATGACGTAGGCATCCACTAAGAAGCGATTTTACAAAATTCGCCCCCCGAGGGGGGGAGGGGGGGCAAAACGTGATTTCACAAAATCCTTCATATCTCAAACAAAAAAACAGATATCCGTAAAATTTTTGCTTTAAAATATAGCTAATACAAATGTCTAAAAACCAATTTCTGGAATTTTCAAAATTCGGTCCCCAAGGGGGGCGAGGGGGCAAAACGTGATTTCACATGCGTAAAACGTGATTTCGCATAATCCTATATATCTGAAACAAAAAAATAGATATGCGTGAAATTTTTGCTCTAAAATAAAGCTAAGGCAAATATCTAAAAACCAATTTCTGGAATTTTAGAAATTCAGCCCCCAGGTGGGGCAGCAGGGGGGGGGGGGGTCTATGGGGCAAAAACAAACAGAAATACAGTTAGGGCGTTCAAAATTGATACAGATAGGTTTTAGAGGACTGCAAGTCAAATGAGGATATTTTCGATTGTGTAAAGTTATTAGGAGGGGAAGGAAGGGGGGTAGGTGAGGGGGGGGGGGCAAAAAATAAAAATAGAGTTAGATCGTTCAAAACTGGTATATAGAGGTTTTCGATACCTACAAATCGATTGCGGATATTTTCGAAGTTGTAAAATTATTAGGAGGAGCGGGAAGGGGGTGGGGCGGGAAGGGTGGGCTATGGGGCAAAAACAAATAGAAATGCAGTTAGGCCGTCCAAAATTTTTACAGATAGGTTTTCGAGGCCTGCAAGTCAAATGGGGATATTTTCGAAAGTGTAAAGTTATTAGGAGGGCCGGGAAGGTGGGGAGGGAGAGGAGGGGAGGCAAAAAAATAAAAATAGAGTTAGATCGTTCAAATTTGGTATATAGAGGTTTTCGATACGTACAAATCGATTGCGGATATTTTCGAAGTTGTAAAATTATTTGGTGGGGCGGTAAGGGGGGGTGGAGCGGTAAGGGGGGGGGGCTTTGGGCAAAAACAAATAGAAATACAGTTAGGCCGTTCAAAATTGGTACAGATAGGTTTTAGAGGCCTGCAAGTAGAATGGGGATATTTTCGAAAGTGTAAAAATATTAGGAGGGCCGAGAAGGAGGGGGGGGGTCGGAGGGGCAAAAGAAGTAAAATAGAGTTAGATCATTCAAAATTGGTACATAGATGTTTTCGATACCTACAAATCGATTGCGGATATTTTCGAATTTTTTAAATTATTGGGAGGGGCGGGAAGGGGGGGAACGGAGGGGCCACAAAATAAAAATAGAGATAGTTCAAAACTGGTGCATAGGGGTTTTTATACCTACAAATCGATTGCGGATATTTTCGAATTTGTAAAATTATTAGGATAGACGGGAGGGGGGGGGCGAAGGGGGAAAATAATAGAAATAAGAGTTAGAGCATTTTGGGAATTTTTTCCGAAGGCAGTCAGAACCCGGTGCGACCTTTTTCTTAATCAGATTTTGTTTCTCTTTTCTTTTGACTTGATAAAAATGAATGCAAATTTGAGAATTCAGTAATTAGAGTGATTCATTTAAAAATAGGGACCAGCGAAGCGGGCGTTGCCTGCTAGTTTATTATATTTATATTGAGTTTATATAATAATATTACACTGTCACAATAGACAATTTGCACGTTTTCTGATTTTATTCTTATATAATAGAAAATGAAAGGCTAAGAAAATAAATACATACATTTTCTTTATTTGAAATCTAATGACTGATTTATAACAATTTTAACATCGCTCTATTTACCCTATCGAGACAACGCAGTATAATATATCGTGACATCACTCTTTATGACAATAAACGAAAGTAATCGTTGTTTACATTTGATTTCGTGCTTTGCTTTGCTTTTTGAATCAGTGAAATAGGTTTTGTATGTTATAATAATGACGGATATTAAAAAATCGTAGTATAAATATTGTATTGTACCATTTTGCATTAATAAAATGGCTAATGCTTCTCAAAAGTTATTCTTTAGCGTTCCACAGGATCCTATATTAAACGAAAACATTGGACAACCACCATGAAAAGAAAACAATTGAAAATAATGACAATGGAAAATGGTGATAATGATATTAAATTATTATAAGATGAAAAAGAAGTTCTCAGAAATCGCATAAACAATTGACGACTTGACTTTCTGTCGTCATTCGACGTCATGATGAAATTTAACCTACAGGAGTCTTAATTTAGCCCACAAATAAAGGACTATAGCCAATCATAGCGCAGCTTCTTCCCACAAACAAAGGGAAACTCCGCCTCGTTCTAGTCGTCCATTCATAATTACGAAAATTAAAACGAATTGCTGCTTACTAACCAGGTTAACAAAATGTAAACATTGAAGCATCATAAAGTGTGACGTCAGGCAGCGTTTTGAAGTCACGTGATGTTTGGTTAATTTTAAAGTTAATTTTTTAAATTAATGAGAACTTTTTTTGTATTTTTAATAAACTTTTTGAAATTTATGGGCCTAAAACTAACAGAAAAATAGGATTTTGTTCAAATCCCCCATGTGTGCGAATTCCTCATTAGCAAGAATTATAAATCCATTACTATACTACTTTCTTAAAATGCTTATTGCATTAGAATTTCGTATACTTTAAAGTTTAAGAAGTGATAAAAATATTTTACTCACAACTGTTCAAAGAATTTAAAGAGATTTGGCACCTTTCACTTAGCACCATTCTAGGTTTCATATAAAAGCTTAGATTTCCATTTAATATTTATAAATTGAACTAAATTAGGTTTGTTCATTCAATGAACTATACATCCAGGAAACAATATGCTCGTGGTTTTTGATATACTTTTTACATATTTGAAATCTTTAAACTATGTTTTCTCAATTTACATTTTTTCGTGAATCCATGATCTTCAATATGTTGCAACTTCTACAAATATTTAAGAAAAGACTTAACACTTTTTAGGGTGTTTAACGGAAAATTCTTAAAAGAATGCGAATGGATTTCGAAAATTATGCATACCTATGTAAAAAAAAAAAAAAAAAAAAAAACTTGTTTTTTGTTATATTTTTATTTTTTATATTTTTGGTTTTAATTATATTGCAAAATCCATCCTTAGTTCTTTTAACCCTTTAACGTTCATTGGTTTCCCAGCGAAACCAAACATTTGACTACATCATTTAACAATTTTTATGTAGCAGCTTTTTTAACATCTCCCCCTTGTTTTAATCAATTTTTAAACTTTTGTTCCTTCTCTGTTCGGTAGATAGCAGCACTATTCCAAAAGTTAACAAATAATGCTTCAAAGGAAGCTAAATACCGTAGCCTACGGCGATGAAACTGCTAGTCGCATTGTCGTAGGCTACGCAAATACATAAGTCACCTGAAGTTTCTTAGTGGACGCGAGTGCAAATAGCTAGTTTGATGATGCACTCATATCTAGTTTTTTTCCTTTAAGGAAGAGCTGGACTATCATTTTCACCTGAAACAACTTTTATGAGTATTTGTAGTCGATAATGTTTTTTTTACAAAGTGTTTTATTTATTAAATTAAATATTATTTGAATTTAATAAGGTTAACTTATAGATGTTTCAAATAAAAAAAAAATCTCGAAAAAGAACAATGCTATTTTTTTATTTTTTAAATATTTATGATCAGCTATGTGTCTAAAAGCCATTTTTAAAATTAGTTTAGTAATTTTTAAAATAAATTAAGTAGTGAGAGTTAAAGGGTTAAGTAAGTTCTATTAAACATTATCTATATGTATGAGTTAAACATTTTGAAGATCTCAAATCCATAAAAAACTAAGGGTAAAGTAAGCAATTTAAGGGCCCGCTTCACTCACCGCCGCCGGAAGCTGAAGCTAATATTATTCTATGGGAAAATTTTCTTTACAAATAACTTATTAACTAATACATATTTTTAAATTCTGTTTTCACATTCTGACAATTCCCAGCTGTTAGTTAAACTGACGGACCTTTTTTAAAAAATTATTTTTTTTTTTTAATTTTTTTTTTTTTTATATTTTACTTTGAAGCTGCAAAATATGTGAATTTTTTTCATTTTGCAATTTCAAAATAAAATATTAACAATTAAAAAAATAAATTTTTAAAATAAGTAAGTCAATTTAACAGCTGGGAATTTTCAGAATGTGAAAACAGAATTTAAAAATATGTATTACTTAATAATATATTTGTAAAGAAAATTTCCCCATATAATAACATTGGCTCGGGCTTCCGGCGACGGTAAGTGAAGAGGGCCGTTAAAGATTTCAAATCTGTAAAAAAAAAAAAAAAATCTGTGAAAAACCATATGAATTGCTTCCTGAATATGTGTTTTATTAAACAAACCTAATATAGTCTAATTTATAAATATTAAATGTAAATATACGCTTTTATATGAAACGCTCAATGGTGCCCAGTCAAAAGTGCCAAGTCAACCAAAAAAGACAGTTTCTGTTCGTCTTTTGTCATTACTTTGCAATATTTTTTTATTTGTTTCCGGAGCCTGTTCCCAGCACGCGAGAAAAATCAATCAGAGTAACAGCTCTTGTCATAAATAATGAAGCTTGTCCTGATTTAATATGTTATTTTGTTGGATGTCACCAGTCATTAGAAGGTAAATGACCATTTAGTAAGTACTACAAAGTTGTCAAAATTATTGATATATAGTTAAACCTAAGGTGCCATTTCGTTGGACTAAAACGCAGCTCATTAATCAAAAATTAAATCTGGCCTAGAACGTCATTTTTTTTTTTTTTTTTTTTTTTTTTTTTAAGACTGAGGACTATTAGTCTTAATCTACAGATTTTTACGATAGCAGTTTACGATAGTTGGGCACTTATCGAAATCGAAAATGTATCGAAAATATAATTGAATAATTTGAAAGCGATGTTATAATTTCAGGAAAGGAAAAAAAAAAAACTAACAGTCCTCCGTACGAAAAAAAATTCTGCTTTTGTCAGAATTTCATGAAAATCTTCTTCTTTATTTATTTATTTATTTATTTATTTATTTATTTTTAAGAAAAGAAAATTAATAATAATCAGTTTCGAAGAAGTTTTCGACAGTATCGAAAAAGTTTTTTTAAATAAGTTTGAATTAGGAGATAAAAAGCGTGTGCAAAATGAAATAAAAAATTAAATAAGATTTATAAATGGACAATATTTAAGCTCGTGGACTCAGTTCAATGATATAATAAGGAAAAATGATGACATTAGTCTAAGGAGATTAACTTTTTAATTTTAATTTTAATTTTTACTTTCTTCTATATTCAATAAAAAAAGTATTGGATTCGTAAAAATTTCGACCTCGGGTTTTGGATGGATTTACACATTTTGGGAGTTCTGCAACACAATTCGATAATTTTAAGAAAATATCTGTCTGTCTGTGATAAAAGTTTGTGGCAACTGTATCACAAAAAATACTGCACAAACTTTTATAAAATTTTATATGTAGTTGCACCTTCACATAAATTAGTGCCTGTCAACTTCCAGCGAAAATTTTCGTTGCCATACCACTTTTTCTAAATTTTTAACATGGCAGTTTGTTAAATATTTCGTAAAGTGAATTATTTTTAATTAATCAATATGAAATTAAAAAGGAGTATTTATAATAGTGATAGGCAACTGGGAAAAATTTTTTGTATATGTAGGAGCATGTCTTCCCCCCTAGGAGGGCAAATTTTCATTATGCGTATCTTTCGAAAGAGATCGTCAGTACCTTTACCTAAAAATCACGTATTATTTTTTTAAATGTCATATAGAGAATAAAATTGCCTTTTTTTTTTTTTTTTTGGACATTTAGTGTTAAATTACTTCTCTAGAATGAAAATCATTTCTGCATTCATCATTTAAGATAATTTTAATAAATAATAATTATAACAAATTATTTTTACTGAAGCTGTATGTTTTGTTATTTTTGCGGAAGGAAGCTGGTTAGAAGTGAAAACTATAATATTGCAGCCAATTACGATCTGGCAAATCAGTTTCAAAACACAAAAAACTCTATGTAATCGCAGATCTTCATAGAATTTCCCGAACTCGTTTTTCTAAATATGTGATAATAATAATAATAATAATTATTATTATCATTATTTTTTTACGATTGTTGACATAATAGTAACAGTACTTGTATTACAGACTGATTACGTTGGTATTGCTTACTCACGTAAAATCCTGTTATATATTACACGTTACGAAAAATAATTATAGAAATTTTAAATTCGCATGTTATTACTAGCATGTAACACTAAATATGGAAAGGAAATCAATTTTATTCATTATATAACAACAACAACGACAATAATAATAATAATAGTAAAAGGCCACTTTTTTTTTTTTTTTTTTTTTTTTTTTTTTTTAAAGGAAAAAAATCAATAATTTAAATTTAAATTATTGCAGGTAGATAGCTTAACCCCCCCCCTTTTTTTTTAAAAGATATTAACGAGCTCTTTTCAAAGATAACCATAATGAAAATTTATCTCCTTCGAGGAGTGGACTTCCACCCCCCCTCCCTTCCACTCCCCCTTCCCCACTCTCTCTAGGAGAGGAAGCAATGCTCCTACATGAGGAAAAAATTTTCCCAGTTGACTATCACTATATTTCTTTTAATTTCATAATGACTATTAAAAAATAATGTGTACATTTATACGAAATTTGTCCTATACCACACGCTAAAAAATTACAAAAAACAGAATGGAAACACCTTCTGTTGGACGATTTTCACCAAAAGTTGACAGGCATTCATTTATATCAAGATGCAACCACATGCCAATTTGTATGAATTTCTGTGCTGTAGTTTCTGATATAAAATTGCCATAAAATTTTGCGTCACTCACTCACACACACACAGACCGTCAGACATTTTTTAAAAAAATACGCAAATCGTGTTCCACAGCGCTCAAAACGTATAAATCCATCAAAAACCCGAGGTTGAAATTTTTTACGAATCCAATACTTTCTTCTATTGAATATAGTAGAAAGTAAAAAATGAAAACATATTGATATGTGATAATCTGAAACTCTCTTTCAATATTTAATGTTATTGAGTTGGGGACAAAATCTCGCGGGAAAAAATCTCGCGAGGACAAAATATCGCTGACGTAAATGAATACAAAGAAAAAATGAGTTGGTAATTATTAGTAATGTTGTATAAAATATCATGACAACACATACCTTAGTCAGAGTAGAGCCCCTTAAATAAATAATAGGCCGGCGCACCACCGCCATTTTTTTGCCTCGTAAGAGGACAGTACTTCCGCTTGGCGAGTTTATCGCTTCACTGGCGGTTTTAAGAAATTTTCATCTAAAAATAAAATCGACCAAAAATGATAAGCAACACAAGTAATCTGTTTCTATTTCTTAAATAATTCATAACATTTGAAAGGGGGAAAAAAAAAAGAGCGTACCAATTAAAATTGGAAAGTTTTTTCAACGACCTAATACTATCAGGACACGGAAACAAGACAACGTTGGCGAACCAAAAAAACGTCACCAAGACTCTACAAACACACAGTAAAAAAGCGTTTCTTAAAATAATTTATGGTTATTCAAATACATATTTAGATTAAAAAAATACTTTTTTTTAAATTTTTTACTTTATAAATGTCAGAAATGCAAAGAAAAGTATAAGTGAATAACAATAAAACTTACTATGCAAAGCTGCGCATTAGGTCCCGGGATCCAAGAATCTGGACTACAATTCGCTGCCCATTTTCTCCTTCTTGCATTATTCGAAGGAAACCTAAACATTTTGTATCCTTTTCTGGAGTGTTTACAGCAGTTTATCGCTGAACAACCTCCCATATTGCAGTTTATTTCACTAAAATTACGAGCAAGACGGTAGAAACAATGGATGCCGTTTGTTTATCACGCTGGGTACATGCGGCAACCCTAAGGCAAAAAAATGTCGGATGCGCCAGCTCGTATATATAGGAGCCTTAAGTCAGAGCACTGACATTCTGACAAACCTACAACAAATTTTTT
This sequence comes from Salticus scenicus, assembly GCA_963930645.1. NCBI lineage: Eukaryota > Metazoa > Arthropoda > Arachnida > Araneae > Salticidae > Salticus > Salticus scenicus. Next base: position 119,016,225 of record OZ005660.1, on the reverse strand, counting down.
TTATAAATTTTACTTAAAATATTTTAAAAACTATATTTATTAACTTTTGTCAAGATTAGTCATAATGAATTAAATCGTGCTTATTCAATCGTGCAATTTAAAAAAATTTAATTCAAGTTTGTGAACAGTGTTCAGCTTTAATATCAGCAGTGATGTGCACGATTTTTAAAATGTATTTTGAATAGTGAAAAGCAAAAAGTAAAATAACTTAAAAATAAACATAGATAATAAAATGAAATTTAACTCTATGATTTATTTATTTTAATTAATTAATTAATATTTATAAGGCCCTGTGGCCCCCGTCAGAGATCACGCGTGACACAAACTCCAATTTTCAAATAGATCATACTACTTTTTTGACGCGAGATTTTGTCCCGCGATATTATGTCCGGATCCCTTTTCGGATATGAAAGTCGTCTCCTGTCACCAGGAAAAATAATTTTGATTAATAATAATTGTGTGAAACAAAAATTTTAATAAATAATTTTTACTTTGGTAATTTGTATTATAGAAACAAAAATATACAATATATAGAAGAAAGTTTTATTTTGGCCACAATTTACTTCGTTTTATTTCATTTTTATTCAAAATTTCAGCAATGTTACTTCATTAATATCAAATGAAACTTCTAATAAATCTAGAAGACTAGAAAACAAGGCAGCGTATGTATTATTACTTTTTACAAGGTTTTATTTAATTTCAAATGTTGGTTATTTAATATTTTTACTTTCTTTCATATTCAATAGAAGAAAGGATTGGATTCGTAAAAATTTTCGACGTTTTCGCTGGATTTGCACGTTTTGAAAGGTCCAGAACACGATTTGATTATTTTTAAAAAATGTCTGTCTGTCTATGTGTGTGCGCGCGCGCGTGTGTCTGTGAGACAAAAATTTTGTGGTGACTGTATTTCAGAAACTACTGAATAGAATTGTATATAATTTTATATGTATATGAAGCTTTACCTAAGTTTGTGCCTATCAACTTTTGGTGCCAAACGCGCAAGAGCTGTTTTGATTTCTGCCACGGATTCAACCGCTGCTATACAGTTATTTCCGAAATTTCAGGTAAGGCTATGTCTCAGGAACTACTTCCCAAAAATACACATAAATTCATATATATATGCAACTTGATATAAGTTAGTGTCTATCAACCTTTGGTGTTAACCGTTCAAAAAGTGGCGCTTCTATGCAGCGATTTTCACCATTTATAAAAAGGCTATATCTCCGGAACTACGGCATAAAAAAGCATATAAATTTATATGTATATGCATCTTGACATATGTTAGTGCTTATCAATGTTTGGTGTCAACTGCTGAACAGGTGGCAATTAAAGGAGTTCACAATTAAAGAAAGGCTAGATCTCAGGAACTACTGCGTAAAATTGCTTAAAATCTTATACGTGCGTGCACTTGGACATAAGTTAGTGCAAATGAACTTTTAGCACTAATTGCTCAAAAGGTTTTGCAATTTTATAACGATACAGCAACAATAAATTAGTTTTATAGCAAAAATAATGCAGAAAGGGCTGCTATACAGCAATTTCTTCAGCTTAAGAAAAGACTATATATTATGTTCTAATGGCGTGTGATCAAACAACACTTGATATGTGAGAAAATGCCAATTCAGTTTGGATGTATATCCACCAATAAGTTGCGCTGCTATAGAACAATTTTTCCCGTGAACGGAAATGCTATATTTCAACTTTCATGGCATTTGATTGTACGGAACTTTATATATGAGGTAATCATTACAAAAATGTATTTTTTAAAATGTTGGTTAAACTATCTTTCTTTGGATATTTAGTGTTAGTTTTCTCTAAGATGAAAATCATCTGCATTCATCATGGTAGGTAATTTTAATAAATAATAGTTTTTGTAAATTATTTGAACTGAATTGTACATTATTTGAGTGAATTTGTGTTGAGAAATATAAAAGAAAGTCTTGTGATGGCCACAAAATACTAGTTTGTTAAGGAGTTTCGTTTAGTTTGTCTGAAGATTGTTTAATGAAAACTAATAAAGGATTCCGTAACATTTTCAATTGGAATACAATTAGGCTATAAATGTAATTTTTCTATAAATCTTTTGCAATGTCGGGTCCTTCCAGCATTTTTTTTTTTTTTTAATATAGCTCCATAATTATTCCATAATTATTTATACATACATATCAATTTTTATTAATTAAAAATAAATTAATTATTTAAAGATATTAATCTTGAACGGTAAAATTTCGTATCACTTATAGTAAAGTAAAGTAAGTTTCGTATCATAAATATGTTTTATTGCAAATTTTATTGTAAATTCAAAGTAAAATTGGTCTATAACACTAAAGAAAAAAATATTATAATGCAATAAATGAAATCTGGACTGTGCAAAAACTAACCACTTATTATTTATTATTTAACTATTAATTAAACTTAATATTTAATATTTCTAAATAAGTACATATATAAATTATTCAAATTTATTTAATATTTTAATTTTAATTTTGCATGTTTATAAATTTAGAGATGTAGCAAGATTAATCCATTAATAATATCTGAAGCCTTTTAACAAAGTGTTGGAGACGAGTGGAGGAACAAAGCGCCTGTATTATTATTTTTCTAATATCCTTTGATAAGGAGTTTTGATTGATTTCCGCAGCTTGTTTTCCGGCTCGAGAGAAAATCAATCGGATAAACGGCTTTTGTCACAAATAACGCATCGTGCAAAAGCTTGATTATGCTGTTTCATTGGATGTCGTCAACCATTACGAGACAAATGACCTTTTGGGAAAATCATAGAAAAAAGAAAAAACATATTGTTAATAAATTTTGATGAATTTTCACAACTTAAATGATACAAAGTTATTTACAATCCAAATTACTTTTTAAGTTATATATGTATATATTGTGTAATAGCTATTAGATAATTATAAGAAATTACGAAATTATTATGTTGAGTCTATAATAATGAGTTTGTAGATACCACAATTTTTCTTGTGGTAACAGACAATTCCCCACACGCAATTTTGAAGTTACATTTCTTAAAACTTTTCAACAAAGTTAAAAAGTGTTAATGACTTCAGTTTGTCTCTTTGCCTGTCCGTGCTCCAACTCCTGTAAATATTTGTATAATTTGTTGCAACTGACATAAGTTATTCAAGTTCACTATCGGGTGTTCCCTATTGAAAATGGAGTAAATACCACTACTGGTTTGCATATAGGGACACCCGAAAGTGTCCAAAAGAACTGCGCTCAGTGAGAAGTATTTCTATAAACCAAATTTTAATAATTTTACTTTTCACAAATTTTAATGAAATATAAATATATTATTCATTTGCAGAAAAGAATGATTTCTACATATTACAATTTCATTATCATAAAGATTTGCAGGGTTACCCAAAAATATTCAGTTAAATTAAAGGTTATTATCGGAAATTTGTTGGAATCGCATTTGCGTTTACATTAAGCATTTTTAACACTTTCTAACAACTTTTAAGCGTGAGTATGATTTAAATTATTGTATCTGTCTGTCAGAGAGTCTACCTGTCTTTCTGTGCATCTGCCCACCTCCAGTGTGCGTAAATAATTTTAGAATTTCTTAAGAATGACATATTCTATTCGAGTTCACTGTGGAACGTTCCCTATTTAAAAAGGCACTTATTGGTCCTGAACAACTAGTTTATATACAGAGGCATCCAAAAAATACCAATGTATTGCGTTTTAGAAGAAACATTTTTATAAATAACATTAAAAACCTTTCTACTTCAAAAACCATAAAGAAATTGACATTTATTGTTAACATGCTAAGATAATATTTTGTCTAGAATATGATATGCTTAGTCTTCAGATTTCAGGAGTACAGTCGGTAACAAAAGCGTCTGAACTCTAGCAAAAATTCCTATGTAAAAAAGTACACTTCATACGGTTTTGTTAAATAAATCCTTGTCGAATCCTGTTCTTAGTTAGTGTAAGAACATGATTCGATAAGGATTTATTTAACAAAACTGCATGAAGTGTACATTTTTTACATAGGAATATTTGCTAGTGTTCGAACACTTTTGTTAACGACTGTACATTCAAATATTCAGACACATTAAAGGCAACAACTGAAAATCGCTAGAATTGCATTTCCATTTGTATTAAGCATTTTAAACATTTTCCAACAATGCTTTAAGAGTGTTTATGAATTAAGTTAATCTATCTGTCTGCCTTTCTGTCTTTCTGTCTTTCTGTCTGTCATTTGTGTGGTAACGTAGGCAAATAACATTGAAAGTTAAACTATACAAAGCGTACCGATATTTGGAAAGTGATAATAACCAATGAGTACCACATGATCTTTCTTTTCTCTCTGGTGTCATTTTTTGCCAATTAGGTAGAGAATTACTTATACAATTAAAAATGGATTCTGAATGTTTCAACATATATGTCTGAACCAAGTACCTGCAATTGAAGACCTGACACTGACCATTCAACTACCAAATGGGACGGACTATTTTTGGAAAATGTTTGACTGTGTTTCATACAAATTTTGTAGTAACCCAAACTTCAAAACTTATGTAAATATTTTTTGGAACTTTTATATAATTGACTCCAGTTTACCAGTTACCACCAACTAATTAACACCAGTTGGTGCTGATTTGATTGTAGTACATTACATCATTCAACAATGGTGTTGTTATGTCATATTTTCTATACTTTTTACGATAGTTATACCAGAATACTCAGTTTATTTATAAGCCATGTTTCTATTTTAATACTGCCAACAAAGGCATTTTTTTTAACCTGATAAAGAGCTGTGTTTATTCATTTATTTATTTTATTAAAATATATTTATATTTTTTTATCTTTTGCATTTTTTTTTTTTTTTTTCACAAAATTCTTATTTTTCATAAAAAGTTAAATTCCACTTACGAAATGTATATATACAGTGAATTTCATAAAATCAGTCGCATAACCTTTATTGCTAAATTCATAATTCAACTTTTTTTAAAATTTATTTATTACAAATGTGAGCGAGATAAATTATTACGATACAATTAAAATCTCTTGCTTATTTTTTTATGGTCGTGTCCTACTGGTAGATTAAAAATTCTTCATTGCTGTTCCACAAGCGCAATTGCAACTTCTTCAATTTGTTTCTGTTTGATTCTTTTGCTTTCACGGTTTGAATGCACTCCTAGAGTTCCTGTAGATTCAAATTTTCAGTTATTTTCTGTAAATTTATAATGTTAATCATTCTTTTTAAAAATCCTGTCCAGGATTAACAAAAAGCTGAATTGGCATTTTCTCTCCACTGATAAAACAATATGACTAATAAAGCACGTTCATCTAGAGTCAACGCCATCGAAAAACAATTTGTGTATAAAAGATAAGAAATATTCGTTTTATTAACCCCGACTAATAAAAGACACTTGTTATACTACAGGGTGATTATAATTAAAGTAACGATTTCAAAACGCTATAATTCTAAAACTACCCATCAGAGCGATTTGATATTTTACCAGAGCAGTCGTGAGGCAATACAATTTTGTTTGGCAAACAGGGGAAAAAAAAGTTCCAAAACGTGCAGTTAATAATCCGTAATGTATTTGTTTCATGAAGCTCCTCTTTTTCTCTTTCCACTATGACTGTTTCCGCTGTAAACACGTATTCTTGTCTTTTTGCTAAAACGAATTGTAGTAAACCCTTAAAGTCTATTGTGTCCTGCTATTCCATTGTGTTGCTAACAGCATTCCTGTGTTTAAGGAGTCCATTTAGGCGGTTTCCCTAACATTGCCTTGACAGCGCCATCCATAGGAAGATGTTGGAACTACTTTTTTCCTCTCTCAAACAAAATTCCATTGCCTCACGATTGCTCTGGTAAAATGTCAAATCGCTCTGATGGGTAGTTTTAAAATTATAGCGTTTTGAAATTGTAACTTTAATTATAATCACCCTGTATGTTTGAAGAACTCGGATGAATGTTTTAAGAGGAGATGAAATGTCCGTAAAAACGTGAAGCCGAAATCGTAACCACAGAAAACATTAAGTAACACGGTACTAGCTAATGTTTTGGTAGACTCAACATGGCTTCTGTGATTGCGCTGCTATTGCAGCAGCCATCTTGAGTTCACAGGAGTTAATTTCATTTGCTCTGCATGCTGATACGTCGTATTCAATCTTCTCTTATATCATTCCTCCAAGTTGATGCCTTTGTCTATCTGTGTGTCTGTCTGTGGCATTGTAGCTTCCGAACGAACAGACCAATTACAGTGCGGGTTATGTATTATTATTGTTATTATTATATACTGATTTGATCGCGGCGGTTCTTAGGAATACTTGATAAAATTTGTTCGATAGATAATTTAAATTTATTTAAATTATAATTTTTATGCTCAGTTTGTTTAGACATTTTATATAGCTGACAAGCTTCCATATAAGTTGAGACAATTACAGCTGTCATGTTTCGGACATACTTTTTTCAACTGAAAACTGGAGATTCTTTAGAAAAATAATATTTAAGTAAATTCTTGATCGGGGGTTTTATAAAGCTAGCTTTATATCTATACCTTCATTTTATGGCTCGACATAGCGCATTTTGAAAATTTTCGCGCCTTTCTTGATTGCCGCGATAAATATTCCTGTATCTGCGACTTTCGTTATTTTCATTATTTTTCTTTGAGTATCGGAACTGTATACTCTGCTGCACATATAAGCAATTTTTTATTAGATTTGACCTATTATACTAAAAGTTATAGCGCTCTGAAATTTCCTGTTATTTTAAAAGCCCAACCTGTATACAGGGTGATCAGAAAATGTCTCTCCAATATTCAGAGGGGGTTAGAAAGGAAACATATAATAAGATTCCCAGTATAATACGTCTCCGGAAATGCCACGTGAATATGGTAGAGGGCGCTGTGTAGAATAGTCCAAATAAGCCGGGAAGGCGGGAAGCTGTCATTCCTCACTGTGATTTCATCCAGTAAGCAAAGCTTCACAGATGCTAAAGTAGCAAATATCCGTCTGACATCATTAAAAGAAAAAAAAAAGAAAAAAATCATTACTACCTTGTTTTGGCTGCTTTACACAGCGCCCTCTACAACCTCCACGCGGCGTTTTTGGACTTGGGAATCTTTTTATAATCGTCCCCTCTAACGCCTTTAAATATTGTAAATATTGGCCAAACATTTTTCGATCACTCTGTGTATAACGGGAGCCAAATAAATGACCGACCCCTTTCGGACGTAAATAATAAAAACTTTTTTTAGAGACAGGCAAAAACATTTAAACTGCACCGCTTACAGCACTGTTAATAGAAAAACAATAAATAATAAAAAATAATATATAGAATGAAATTAATTTTAAAAAAATCCTCCGGGAAAGTCACTGCAATGATACGGTCCATGAAGTGTCACTATTTTCTATAGTATTAAAGAAAGAACGTCTAGTTGTTGGTCAATCATTCTTGAAAGAGTTCATGCTACGATAAATAATGTGTTTGAAGTAAAAATATAAGTTAACGTGTAAAGTGAAAAGTGCAGCAAAAAGTGTGATATTCAGTTTTTAAGCCGGCAGCACACCTTTATGACAAAATTTGTAACTAAATTTAACAAAATATCTTTTTCAAATTTTATCTTTTTTCTAATAACAATGAAGCAAAACTGCGCATCTCTCCGATGTATGTGTACGTATCAAATGTCCCCAAAATCTGATAAGTAGAAGAATCTCTACAAGATCCCCCAATAGAATAACTTTAATTATAACAATTCTTCATGTTAAAAAAAAGAAAAAATATAGATTAAAAAAAAAAAAATATCTAAAAATCACAAGACATTTATACTGTAATAAATAAATAAAAAACAGCGTTAGTTATACCTCTAATAGATATTTATCTTTTTTTTTTTTTTTACGTCAATCAAATTACCAAACAACGCATTTTAGCGTGCAGATATTCCCACAGAGGACATCGAAGTGTCACGTATCTGGCCAAATACCGCGCCCTTGTTCGGGACAGCCCCAGATGGGAGGAACTGAGACGACGCCCTTCCCTTGATCGGACAAACATTCTATCTAAAGAGGGGGAGGGGTGTAGGACTCATGGGGCAGTATTTATGATGCAAAGACAGGGGCGTATGCTTTACCTGCATCTATAGATGAGCATCATGCGATGAGGAGCTTAATTTTGTGCGAGTATGTAAGGGTACTAAAGACACGCGATCAGGTGAGATGTAATTCTCATCATCAGAAGCGAGATACTCAATATATCAATCCTTAATATACTTGGATTAGGATTGATAAACTCTATCGGGATTGTTAAACACAGATTGCATTATGAATTATGCTTCCATTATAAGGAATTAAATGCTCGTGAGACGTGTAGGACAAATTATTGAGGGGGTATTTTTTAAATTTGTAAAATTAGTGTTTGGGAAGTATATAAAACCATTTTGAAATATTTTATATTTATGAAAAGGTAATTAAAATATAAAATTTTTATATAAACTATGTCTCTAAAGCAAACAAACAGTAATCGTTATGTTAATATCCATATTAATAAATTTTATACGATTGTTAAACATACTTTGGATTATGAATTATTCCTACAGGAATTAGTGCTGATGTGAAATGTACGTGAAATCGTAAAGGGTTATTTTCGAATCACGTAAAATTTTTGTTAAAAAAAAAGATATATAAACATATTCCTTAAACATTCATAGTTACAGAAAGTTGATTAAGTATGAAATTTTCATATTTTTGTGCATTAAAAGTAAACAAATTAAACCTTGTCGCGTATAGTGAAGTGAGATATAATTTTCATCATTAGAAGCGAGATAATTAATATATAGATTTTTTAATGTATGTACCTGGATTTAGAGAGATAAATTATATGTGAGTTGTTAAACTCAGGTATAATTATGAACTATTATTTCACTATGAGGAATTAAATACTCGTGTGAAATGTACGAGTAATATTAAAGAGAAGGTACTTTCGAATTTTCCAAATTTGACATTCCAAATTTGGCCATTCTAAAAGAAAATAGAACACTGTAAATAGAAGCGTCTTAAATTCAGACAGAAGTGTGTCTGAAATGTCAATTCAGATACATAAATGTCTGAAACACTTTCGCATGCAAAATTTCAGACGCATGTGCTGTCTTAAATTAAGACACGTAAGTGTCTTTTTTATAAATGAGCTCAGATAAGTGTCTGAATAAGGTCGATATGTCTGAAATTAAGACATATAACATTTTCAGACGCATAAAATTTCAGACATTTTACAATTTATGCACTTAAAAATTCAGACATTACAAATTTCAGACACTTAGAAATTCAGACATTTGTATTACTTAAAAAATTTTCCATATGGAATCTACTTTAAGCAGCATGCATATCCTTTTTTAACATTTTTTTAAACAAATAAATTTTACATTATTTTATGTAATATAAGTAGTTAACTTATTTAAAATACTTAGACACCGATCTTATTCTGTTAAAAATTAAAAAACAAAGTTAATTTTTATTTAAAATTCTCACATGTAATAAATCAAAAAAATATTAAGATAGACGAAGCATGTAACTTGTAGCTAAGAAAGCGAATTCGTAGCTAAACAATCTTAAACAATTTGTGCATAATTGATTTTTTTTTTTTTTTTTTCACGTTTTAAAAATTATTTTATGTTTCCCTACACTTCAAAATGTAAAAGAGCATTTTTTTTTTTTTTTTCATGTATATAGTTTGTCTTTTTGCAAATACCAGTTAAAAAAAAAAAAAAAAAAATTTAATTTAATTTAAAAAAATAAAAAAATCGTTTAAAATCCATAGGCTACTATTTTTTCATATTTATTACACATTTTACAAAAAAAAAAAAAAAAAAAAACTCTAAACCTCTACACATGAAATTTAAGATAATGTGTATTAAGGTTTACTTCTTATGAACAGTTTTATTGCAAAGACATAAAATTTCAATTTGTTTTACGGATACTAGAATATATTTCGTTATACAAGCACAGTACAGCGTGAGCACTGATGGCTTGATTGGGAAGACACTCGACTTTGAATCCATTGGTTGTCAGTTCGATTCCCGCCGGGGACAACGGGGACTATTATTGTAAAAATTATTAATATATATATATTCTATGCTCTAGGAGATTCTAAAATCTATTTCTCCCAGGTAAACAGTATAAAACGCATTTTTTTATTTATGAAAAATATTCACTTCAGACAGGATCAAAGATGGCGGAATTTCAGACGTTTCGAGTGTGAAACGATGTGCATTTTAAGACACTTTTTAGCATCTTAAAATTAAACACCCGTTTCAGACACAATTGCGTCTCAATTTCAGACACTTGTATTTACAGTGAAATTACTACCGCTGCCGTTTTTTAATTTTTCGTGGCATTTCCGCTTTCTTAGCTTACACTGTAAAAACTGTTTCACTTAAAATTAAAACGAATGATTGAACCATCGACCGGTGATAATTTAAAATAAAGTTTGGAAATGGAGCGAATACTTTTACTGTTTTGTGTGCAGGGATACCCAAAAGCATTTCAAAGCATTGTGTTCTATGAGAGGTATTTCTATAAACCAAATTTTAATAACATTACTTTGCACGTATATTAATAAAATTGAAACATGTTATTCATATGCACAAAAGAATGCTTTCTATAGAAAAAACTATGATTAGCATTAAGATTTACAGGGCCACACAAAATTATTCAGTTACCTTGAGGAATATCTTTGGAAATTTGCTGAAATTGCATTTTTGTTTAAATTAAGTAATTTTAACATTTCCTAAAAATTTTAAAGTGTGACTATGATTTGAAATTGTGTATATATGTCTGTCCAACTGTCTATCTGTCTATCTGTCTGTCTGCCCACCTCCAGCGTAGGTAAATATTTTCAGAATTTTTAAAAAATGATATATATTATTCAAATTTACTATGGAATGTCTCCTATTTAAAATGACATTAATATATCCTGTAAAACTGGTTTCTACACACGGACATTCAAAAAATGCCAATGCATTGCGATTTAGGACAAGCATTTAAATAAATCAGATTTAAATAACTCTTTGTTGTAAAATTTCTGAAAAATTTACATTTATTATTAATATGCTAAGATAATGTTTTATATAGAGTAAGATATAGTTAACCTTCCAATTTAAAGTGTTGCACTAAAATATTCAGATACATTAAGTGTTGCAGTTAGAACCTAAAGGCTGCATTTTCTTTTGCGTTAAGCATTTTAACACTTTCCTACGATGTTGAATTGTGATTATGAATTCATTTAGTCTATCTGTATGGCTTTTAGTCCTCCTGTCTGTCAGTTCTGTTTTCTGTTCTACAGAATTGAGTTTTTAGTATTGTTTTTCCTGTTTCTGGTTGTAGCAAGTTGGATTTTTAGATTAAAAGGGGAGCTAGCCCTATGTGATACACCCCCTAACCTGGAGGACCAGGGTATTCCTTTTAGTCAGGCACTTACCCTCAGATCTCTCCGGCTTGGGAGACCGTGCCAGTGGCTAAGCCACCGCCGGCACAGCTCTTTAGGTCATTGGTGCACGCAAGCCTCACCGCCCCGATAAGGCAAGAACACCATAGGAAAGACAAAAATAATCATAAGTAAATATAAAAATAAAATTAGCATGTAAAGTTTTTAAGAATTATCATTTAGGTAGCTGTAATTAAACTTCTGCTATGAGTCATATTGCTTTAAATTACTATGGGGGAAATTAATATCACCCAGTGTCAACATACGAAAAGTTACGATTCGTAAAAAAAAAAAAAAAAAAAAAAAAAAATGCAGAGAAAGAACTTCAAAAGAAAAATTTCTTTCGTAGATACCTTGTGGTTTTACCCGCGGGTCAAAAATCAATGATCATTTGACCCGCACCCGACCCAGAAAACGGGTTCCTGCGGGTACCCGACTCGATGCCAGACTCTAATTCTCATTGACTTGTTTTTTCCGCAAACCAGTATATGAAGGAGCCAAGAAATACAGTTCTGACTATTTCAGGGAATACATTTTGTGTATGAAGTCTTTTTAATTTAAATTTGTAGAAATTCTATTAAACAACTTCTTCTAGATCAGCAAATTTATAATAAATTATGAAGTGAACAGATTTTAATTTGAAAATATGCGATATTTCATAAATGAAACGAGCATGTTTTCCTTTTTAAAACAAAATTACGCAATTCAAAATGAGAACATCTATTTACTCCATTTTGAGCAATTTATTTTTAAACGTGCATTAAAAAAAAAAAAAAAAAAAAAAAAAAAAAACATGAGATGTGATGTCAGCTGCACCTTCTACGCAAATTAAATTATAAGTTAATAGGATTTAATTTGCATCAAGAGGCAATTACATGGAATTTGCATGGAATTTTGTGCATTAGTCTTCGAGTTACAGCTAGCAGAAAAAATAAAATGTCAAACACATACAAACTTTTTAAAAAATCATCAAATCAGGAATTCTCAAAACTTTTTAATCCAAGAAAGTTGGCATTCGAAATTCTTATTTTCCATTACATTCTTCTATTAAATATTAAACAGGATTAAGAAAAAAAAAAAACCTGTAGTGTAACAACTGTAAGTCTTCTATTACCAACTTCCACACATATGATATCTACTCTTTTTGAATATAATGTGGACAGTTTGGAGAAAATCTGTCGAGCCTTTTCTAAAGGAACGCATTTGCGAGACCAAAAATTGATCTATATATACAGACATTTATCAAAAATTTTCTTGAACTAACCAACTAATACATAGAAAAGAACATCTAATAGGGTATTTATATAACACTTTTGAAAAAAATCGCTAGAGCTGTTTTTAAGATACGGACTTATGGTATCACTCACGTTTTAAACTTTTTGTTGTTGGCAAAATCATCTACACACTAAACCTGTCTTAGTTCCGAATTTCCATTGTTCTATTTTTATTTGTTTTGAAAATTTGACAGTTAGAATATTTCTGACACACAAATGCATACACAATGACAAATAGTCGAAAATCATTTATCTTTATCCTTTTTTTTTTTTTTTTTTTTTTTACTTGGGAAACATTAAAACGATTAAATCAGGTGTAAACCTGATATCGAATTTTTTTAAAGAATGCAACACTTCCACTACCTACAGTAGTCGGGTAATAGAAGTAATTAAACGATATACTTAAAAATCTAGTTGAACTAACTTATATTATTTTTTTCTTTTAATTTAAACTTGTATTTATTTTCATTATTTTTACCAGTAAAACACAATAATAAAACAGCCACAGATGCGAATATAACGTAACCAGAATGGCGAAATCAAATTAATGGACTCGCGGAAAGCGGTTCAATCAATACGATAGTCACGATCAGAAGTTTTTCTGACAGATGTTTTCGAGAAGAAAGGATGCACTTTTACAAACAAATCTATTCAGTGGAAGCAAGAACAGAGAAAAGATTCTGCATTCAATTTCACGGTTGTGAATAACTCTCTAAAAAAGTTCCCTGTGTAAAAGACGGGATAAGTCACTCTTTCTAAAAAAGCAATAAGGCGAAACTAATGCTCGATTATTGGAAGAAGAAAACGTATGTATTCGAAAACAATTAATTGTTTCATATAATATCGAAATAAATTTCAATTTGTTTTTATTAAAATATTTTTCAAAATTACATTTTTAAATCCAATTTCAGTATATTTTAAGGAATTTAGTTAATAGAAAAATAGAAATATTTTAGGCATTAGCGTAGAAAATGAACAAGAATTGCTGCATTTTCCTGAAAAATCCTAGAAATCACATTCCTTATACAACTAATAGCAGGCTTTGCTTGCTTCGCACGTCACTGTATTTAAATGAATTTTCAAAATATTTAAATCACTATTTCTTATATCACTTACTTTCAATTAAAAAATAAAATAAAATAAAATCGCTTAAAATCTCGTTTCGGGTAATTACATATAATATTGGACTCGTTGAACTTTAAGGTGTCTCTAATTTACTCCGCTGACGCTGGTTGTATTTTGCTGGCCAACCGCTTCAGGCAGTTGGCGCTATTGCAGGCGGAGATTTTTTTTTTTAAGTAGTGCATTGTGCTGCTTATTATGTACACACTTTGTGTTTTAAATTGACATACTTTTAACTAATCGGAATAATTTAATTTAAATGGTCACCTAAGTTATTTCGCATCTTTTGGTTTTTCCTAGTCTTTCTGCAATCAGCATATCCTGAGTAATTTCTTTCTTTCCCACACTCACTCTGACAAATTGCCGCGAACAAATTTTTTGGACTCAGGAAATCTTAAAACATGTAAATCAGGTGAAAACTCGATTACAAAAGTTGTGACCGAATAAAACACTCCCATTACCTGCAGTAGTGGGGTAACAGAAATAATTAAACGTTATATTTCAAACCTAATTGAATTGACTTTATATTTTTTCTGGTAACTTAAACTTGTATTTATTTTCAATATTTTTCAACAGCAAAACATAATAATAAAACAGCCACAGATGCGAATATAACATAACCAAAATGGCGAAATCAAATTAATGGACTCGCGGAAAGCGGTTCAATCAATACGATAGTCACGATCAGAAGTTTTTCTGACAGATGTTTTCGAGAAGAAAGGATGCACTTTTACAAACAAATCTATTCAGTGGAAGCAAGAACAGAGAAAAGATTCTGCATTCAATTTCACGGTTGTGAATAACTCTCTAAAAAAGTTCCCTGCGTAAAAGACGGGATAAGTCACTCTTTCTAAAAAAGCAATAAGGCGAAACTAATGCTCGATTACTGGAGGAAGAAAACGTTTGTATTCGAAAACTATTAATTTTTTTTATATATATCGAATTAAATTTGTTTATCGAATTTGTTTTCATTAAAAATATTTTTTTAAATTATATTTCTAAATCCAATTTTGATTTTGCAGTATATTTTAAGGAATTTAGTTAATAGAAAAATAGAAATTTTTTAGGCATTATCGTAGAAATGAACAAGAATTACTGCATTTTCCTGAAAAATTCTAGAAATCACATTCCTTATACAACTAATAGTAGCCTTTGCTTGCTTCCCACGTCACTGTATTTAAATGAATTTTCAAAATATTTAAATCACTATTTCTTATATCACTTACTTTCTATTCAAAAATAAATAAATAAATAAATAAATAAATAAATAATAAGAAATAAGTCACTTAAAATCTCGTTTCGGGTAATTACATATAATATTGGACTCGTTGAGCTTTAAGGTGGCTCTAATTTATTCCGCTGACGCTGGTTGTATTTTGCTGGCCAACCGCTTCAGGCAGTTGGCGCTACTGCAGGCGGACTTTTTCTTTAAGGAGTGAAGGGTACTGCTTATCATGTACTCACTTTGGGTTTTAAATTGATATATTTTTAACTAATCAGAATAATTTAATTTAAATGGTCACCTAAGTTATTTCGCATCTTTTGGTTTCTTCCGAGTTTTTCTGAATTCAGAAGATCCTGACAAAGAAACGCTCTTAAGCAAAACTCATAGAGTTGAACGAAAAACTACTGGTGTTAGTAGATGGTTCAAAATACCTAAGATGAAAAAATTAGCTGCTTAATTGCAACGGAAAAGCGTTAAAAAAATTAATAACAGTCAAAATTTTTAATGCCAAATTCAACCCTACTTGGCGAGGATGCTGAGACGAACGCCAAGTTCTTAAATAAACTGTCCATGTGTCCTCCGTGCCAGTTCGCTGTTTCAAAGTCACTTTTTGATATTTTGCTTTGAAAGCTATTTGAAGTTCAGTTCGAATAGATATTGTTTGTCTAATCTGTATATTTTCTACCTTTTTATTTGAAGTGTATATTAGCGAGGTGCTATAAATATTCGATTTTATTTAGTTTAATGCTGGAAAATCCCTCGCATGACTTTTTTTTTTTTTTTTTTTTTTTTTAATGTATCTCAATATTTTGGAATATATTTGTTTAACGAAGCAATGAGTTTTAAATAGAAAATGCCACCAGATATTAAACTCCCCATCCCCTCCTAGAAGAAAATTCTGGTTATGTCACTGAATTACATTTTCTTAAAAACGGCAGTTTTAAAGAATTCGAAGTCGCCAATTGATGGAAGGTTGTGGTAACCCCGATTCAATTTATAACATCGTTCTATGCATTTCCTAATGAACTCCATCAGCTAATTTTCAGAGTATGAATTTCCTGTAAGTTCTTCTAACACCTGTATCATTTTCCTCGAATTCTATGAGTTTAGCTAAAGAACGTTTCTTTGTGATTAATTTCTTCCGTTTTCATACTCACTCTGACAAATTGCCGAAAACCAATTTTTTTGGACTCAGGAAATCTTAAAACATGTAAATAAGGTGAAAACTCGATATCAAAAGTTTTGACCGAATAAAACACTCCCATTACCTGCAGTAGTAGGTTAACAGAAATAATTAAACGTTATATTTCAAATCTAATTGAATTGACTTTATATTTTTTCTGGTAACTTAAACTTGTATTTATTTTCATTAATTTTACCAGTAAAACACAATAATAAAACAGCCACAGATGCGAATATAACGTAACCAGAATGGCGAAATCAAATTAATGGACTCGCGGAAAGCGGTTCAATCAATACGATAGTCACGATCAGAAGTTTTTCTGACAGATGTTTTCGAGAAGAAAGGATGCACTTTACAAACAAATCTATTCACTGGAAGCAAGAACAGAGAAAAGATTCTGCATTCAATTTCACGGTTGTGAATAACTTTCTAAAAAAGTTCCCTGTGTAAAAGACGGGATAAGTCACTCTTTCTAAAAAAGCAATAAGGCGAAACTAATGCTCGATTATTGGGGAAAGAAAACGTATGTATTCGGAAACAATTAATTGTTTCATATAAAATTTTAATTTATTTTTATTAAAATATATTTTTAAATTACATATTTTAATCCAATTTTTATTTTGCAATATATTTTAAGGAATTTAGTGAATTTAAAATAAAAATAATTTAGGCATTACCATAGGAAAAAAAAAAAGCAGAAGAACGGCTACATTTTCTTCAAAAATCTTAGAAATCATACAACTTAGACAATCAGTAACAGGATTTGTTTGCTTCGCTGTTCACTGTATTTAAAGGAATTTTCAAAATATTTAAATCACTGTTTTTATATCACTTTATATTAAAAAAAATATCTATTGAAATCGCTTAAAATCTTGTTTCAGGCAATTACATATAATATTGGATTACATGTATGATTATGTAATATTACATATAATATTACATATAATATACATTATTGGTGCTTATGGGATGATATATTGGATGGATGATTGTACATATAATAATTATTACGCAATTCCATATAATATTGAACTTCATCTTTAAGGTTTTTCAAATCTGTCCCGCTGCCACTGATTGTATTTTGCTGTCTAATCGCTTAAGGTAGTTGACGTTGCTGTAGGAGGATATATATCTACATTTAAGAAGTACATTGTGCCGCTTATCTTTTACTCACTTTCGGTTTTAAATTGATATATTTTTAACTAATAGGGATGATTTAAATTCAATAGTCAGCTAGGTTATTTTGTGTACTTTGGTTCTTTCCGAGTCTCTCTGCATTCAGCGCGCTGTCTATTTACTCATACGAACAGCTGCAGCGGTTCGTGAGTAAATAGACGGACATACTCAGAATTTAATAGTATGATACTGTGTTCATAAAATGTAAAAATGCATTCATCGACAAGAACCTGATTATCTCTTTACAAATTACTTTCCACACGCTAAAATGTCTCCAACTTTCATAACAATATCGTTACTAGCTCTTTCATTAGCTTCTTTTGAAACCTCTATGATGGTAGGTCATATTTAGTGGGAAAAACCTTTGTATTCTTGATCATTAAGAATATAATTTCCCTACATATCTCCAAAACAGAAAATCCTATAAAGTCCAAAAAGGGAGGTGCACAACTAGATGTTATAAGAAACCTAAATAGCAATTTGCAATGTTCTACATCTAACCGTTTTTGAGTTATGGAAGATGCATTACAGGCTTTATCTACGGGCTGAATATTCATTAAATAGTATGCATTCATTGGCAAGAACCTGCTTATGTCTTTAAGCATAACTTTCTACACGCAAAAATGTCTATACAACTTTCATAACAATATCATTACTGGCTCTATTATCCACGTCCAACTGTTTTTGTGTTATGTGAGATGCACCATACACATCCACACACATCCACACACACATTACATACAGACGTCACGAAAGTTCGTGTAAAATCGTTGATATGTCTGAAACAGGAACCCGTGTTAAAACCAAAGTTGCAAGTATGCAACTAGATAAATATGCAACAACGTATAAATAACAACGTATAATGCAACAACGTATGTCGCAACAACGTATAATGCAACAACGTATAAATATGCAACATCTTACGACCATTCATTCGCTTTCGAGCAATGTGAAATACAAAATTCATTTCGCATATCGGTTTTACTATACTTCTTTAACTTTGTATAAGTAAAAAAAAAAAATAAATAAATAAATAAAATAAACATCTTGCCTTTATTTTCGGGTACAGATTTATAGTCCGCAATAAATAAATAAATTAATAAAATAAAATAAATAAATTAATAAAAAAATCTTTGAAATAAACAAATTGTTTTTCAACCCAAAACATATCACATTTAGTTTAGCAGAAACTTCCAAGACTTATACTAGAGACCCTATCATCTACTCGATTTGTACATTTCTGCTGCCAAACCGGAAATTTATTTTTCCACGCGATGCCTGATCGAACAATATAATAAAAATTATTGCCTTCAGCTGCAGTCATTTCTGTCAGCAAAGATATAACTTGATCAAAAGTAACATGCAAATTCGCAATATACTCGTGATATTTAACTTTCTTGTGATATTCAGATCAAAATGGAGTATGAATATTTATATAGATAATAATATAATAAAAAGTATATTTTCTGTTTATTTTATTTTATTTATTTATTTATTTATTTTTAAGCACACTGCTAACAATAATATTAACAGAAAACTACTGGTAATCATTTATCTTAAGACTTATGTAAAATTACAGAGAAAAGTAAACGGAGATGTTAAAAAAATCTGTTTTATATATTCGTTTTAATGACTAATATTAATTTAATTAATTACTGGAGAGAATATATTTGTGACTTAGAATGCTTTTCTAAAGTAGAAATATTCATTTATATTTTTTTACATTGAGAAATTAAACAATAATAATATTATAGTTTTAAAAAATTAAAGAACACGCATTTATAGAAATGTAAAAAAGCACAAAATATCTATCTTAGTATTAAAATGCAGGGTAAGAGAAAATCGTGTGAGTGACACACCATAATATTTACATACATTTAAAACTTTAATTAAAATAATTTAGAATTAAACAAAAACCATTTTTTAAAAATCTCCCCTGACTGGGCTCGAACGCTAGACCTTTAGGTTTGTAGCGCGGAGCTTTACCTCACAGCCACACCGTTCACGTACAGAAAGTCTTTTCTTTTACAATATAGATGTTTTGTTTGCTCCCAGAGTGGTTACAAACATACATACAAGCATACATACAGGTGAATGTAATAAAAGCGTGTTAAAAATAGATAAAATCACAGAATAAAGATTGAAAATATCAAAACCAATGTAACTTTTAAAATGAGATAAAAAATACATAAATTTAAAACTTTAAAATACATTTTAATTAAAAACATTAAAAAACAAGACAGACGTTTCGGCTAGAACACTAGCCCTCCTCAGTGTCAAACATACAAGCACAAACAACATTTTTAATCTTGCTGTGATGTATTATGAATTTTGTAAATGTTGTTTGTGCTTGTATGTTTGACACTGAGGAGGGCTAGTGTTCTAGCCGAAACGTCTGTCTTGTTTTTTAATGTTTTTAATTAAAATGTATTTTAAAGTTTTAAATTTATGTATTTTTTATCTCATTTTAAAAGTTACATTGGTTTTAATATCTATTAATGAGACGTATAAATTATGTTTAATTTTATTAAATTGAGAATATCGATTACTTGCTTTTAACTAAGAATTATTGTAAATTTACAGACATTCTTGATAAACATTTCATTAAATTTATAGACATTTTTGACAGTGCAGAGAGAAATATGAACAGTAAAATACAAAGTTACGATACATGAATGTTGAAAAATGTATGTTTTAAACAAAATTATTCTTTTGTTTAGCCTTTTTTTTTTTTTTTTTTTTTTTTTTTCAAATAAGTTTTAGTACTGTTTCGTTTATTTAAAAAATAATGAAATAATGTAAAATTAAATGCATACTGTTAAAAATTTCATCAGAAAACTACTGGTAATCACTTATCGTAAGTCTTATAAAAAAATTGCAGAGAAAAATAAACAGAGATATTAAAAAATGTAGGGGGGAATGGTTTAAAATTATCCTAGCGGGCAAAACGATCCACTTATGTTTTCTTACAGGCAGATAGCGATATCTACAGGTAACACATAAATTAGTTGTACCAAGTCAAAAAGAAGCAATGGCAGCATTCAAGCGATCCCAGCCCAGTACTACGCGAATCTCGATAAAATTCTTTGAAAATGTGGGTTTTGTAACATCTGTCATAAGGTAAACATTAACTTTCCTATTTATTTAGATATACAGTCTTTCATGTACAGAAATATGACCTGGTTTACTTATTTTATTCCATTATGCATTGTCAAAATTAATTTTATATCCTTTATTTTGCCGATGTATATATATATATATATATATATATATATATATATAATTTTACATTTATTTTTAAATAAGGGATAAAAATATTTAAGTCTTTTTACTTTCTCTTACCCATAGGGTCGAGAAAGTATTGTTTTAGGGTCGAATTTTCGAACTTGAGTTTTTGTTAAATTTACATGTTCAGAGGTTCCCTGAATACGAAAATCATGTTTTTAGCAAATGGTCTGTGTGTCTGTCGGTTATCAGCATATCTCAAGAATAAATCGTAGCAGAAATTCCAAACTCTGTATTCTAAATTTGTATCATATAGGGATGCTACAGTAAGCGTTTCGTTGATATGAAGCAAATGCTTCACGTACAGGGACACTCAAAAGTATTCAAATACATTACGTCAATGGAGGAAATTGCAGGTAAGTAGAGTTTAACATCTGTAGACTGCGCTAAATCAAATGAAACGAATATATATTTTTGTAATAGAGATAGTCAAATGGGGGAAAAAATTGTGCATGTAGGAACCTCGCCACCCCCCTGGGGGGAAGTCCCCCCCTGAGGGAAGTAAATTTTCATGATGGGTATTTCTGAAAAGAGCTCGCCAATACCTTTAAAACGAATGGTTGAACCATAGATCTGTGATAATTAAAAATAAAGCTATCATTTTTTTTTTTTCATTTTTAACAAAAAAATAATTTTATTTTTATTATTTTTATTTATTTAAATGTATTATTGAGAATAAATTCAACTTTTTTTGGATATTTAGTGTTCTCTAATATGGAAATCGTCTGCATTATTATGGAAGATAATTATTTTAAATAATAATTTTAATAAATTATTTTTACTGAGTGAACTTGTATAGGAAAATATAGAAGAATTTCATGTGGTGGCCACAACACACTAGTTAAATTCACTTTGTATTCAGTAATAAATTTTGATGCTTATATTGAGCAAAACATGAATGTAAACAAACATTTACGGGTCATTTCCGGTCACTTCCGGTTTCAAAAACTGGCGAGTGACTAATATTAAAATGCATGTAACTTAAATTCTGCAAGATAGAAACAAAATTACAAATGACTTAGAAAACTAAAATGTCATGCTTTAATACGAACTCAAAAATAGAAAATCGGAGTTTTGACCGAAAATTGCATTTTAAAGGTAGGTAGGCATCTTAAAAACGAATAATTTCAGGAGATCCAAAAGTTGCACTTTCAAGTTAATAACGGGGGGTTGAGTGGGGCGGTAGCCCCCTCATACACATCTAAGTATCATATAAAACTATGTTGAAGCCTAATTTGAATTGTTTTAGCATAGGTTTACATAACAGCACTCGTTATCTTACCTTTTAATCTCTAACCTGTAATTATAGTATTAAATTTCAGGGTAAGAGAAAGTCGTGTGAGTGACACACCATATTATTTTATCTGTGTAGTTTATATCTTGAATTATATTAACACTTTAAATGCGAAAAATCGAATTTGCGTTGGTTGGTTGGTTGATTGTTGGGTTCAAGCCGATTGACTACTCTAGGGTCCTAGGCCTGCGGGTGAAATGCCCTCTATGGGGTCTTTCTAATGGGTCCTAACCCGTATTTACGTGAGTTTCACAGAAAATTTCTGAAAACTCCAAACGGCTAGACGTGACCACACTGTTAAAAATAATTTCATACAAATAAGTATATATCATCTCAAAATAGTCCCGAGACAATATATACTTAAATTTGAAAACCCATGTACTCATTTTTGAGTATACTGACATGTCAAACATGGGGATAGTGAGATTCTTATTTTTCAACTCCATTTTTGAGTATGTCAGTATACTCGAAAATGAGTACATGAGTTTTCAAATTTAAGTATATATTGTCTCGGGGCTATTTTGAGACGATATATACTTATTTTTAAGAAACTTTTTTTTTCAGTGCAGGGATCGAACCCGGTATTTCCCGTCGAATCTGCTACACTTGGAAACATATGACTCAGTCTACGACGCTTTATTATTATTTATTTATTTATTTATTTTCAATCTGTATGCTACAATATTTCTTAAGAAAATACCCAATATTCGTCTTTCTACAAATAATATACAATGAATACAAATATTGGATTAGAAGTAGTATAGTTATAACCTATATTCATTTGTAGTGCAAACATAAATACAGAAAATCCTGTTCAAAAATTACGCACGTTCAACAATAATGCCTAGAGCCGGAACTTATATTTAATTTTAAGCCAACAATGGCTGTGAGTGGCCTAAGCAAGGACAATCTTCTGTCATATTTCATAGTAGTTATACTGAAATTTTAGAGCTAAGTTGCATCATTTTTTATTTATAGTGGTCTAACCATTCATATAATAAAACAGGGACTTGAAATTCCTCAGGGTTAAAAAACCCTCTTATAGACCCTCCTCCTTTATATGAAATTCTGCGTAGTATTTCCTGAGATATAGTTACCATAATTAATTTTTGTCTCAGATGCATACATACGCACACAGAGACAAACAGACGAATAGACAGACAATTTCTAAAAATAGCCAAAGCAGAGCCTCCTTAACTAGATGCCTGTCGCATAGCTCGTAAACTAGGCAACAGTTGAAGCGGTAGACAGCGCCACCTAGTACAGATTATGGGACTATTTTATTCAACTGTCACCAATAATTTACAGAAGTGATACATCATATATATAATCGACGTTTCTTCGATTCTATTCGCCATTTATGTATATCATATCCCACTTTTAAAAGATTTTGGTGGCTGTTGAATAAAAACGTCGCGCAATCTGTACCAGGTGGCGCTGTCTACCGCTTCAACTGTTGCCTAGTTTGCGAGCTACGCGACAGGCATCTAGTTAAGGAGGCTATGAACAAAGCGTGTTCTTTACTTGTCAAAACGTATAAAACCATCAAAAACTAGAAATCGAAACTTTTTACGAATCCAACAGTTTCTTCTACAAAATATAGAATAAAGTAAAAAATTAAATATTTGAATATTTAAATACACATATTTCAATGATTCATGAATAGTTTAATAAACCTTTTTTGGAAAAAAAAAAAAAAAAAAAGATTTTTTTGTTTAGTAAAAGTCTTTGACGTACACCTGAATACTTTTCTTAAATAAATAATAGAGAATACAAACATCTTGATAACTTTTGTGCTCTTCCATATTTATAAATCCTTAGAAGTATATTTCAGTATTTATTTTACTTTATTTTACAACGTTTTTACTTTTTGCTAAAAGTAAAAGTCAAATAAAACACTTAAGATATTTCTCGAATACTTTATCCTTTTCAAACTTATAACGTTTTTAAACTTTATTTAAAAGAAACTAGTAAAGAGAAAACGCTGAAAATGTATCAAAGTGAAAATTTATGTATGAGATTGTTAGACTGAGCGAAAAATCTATTACAATCTTTATACACTTTATCAGCGCTGCTAATATTTCTAATTTATACCGAAGAATTGTTAGTGATCACCTTCTATTCACACCACTTTCTTTACGATTAAGTAGTAAGAAAATTAGTATTAAGAAAAAATTAAATGAATAAAAGGCGGATACACTGAGAAATAATTCTTTAACTGACACCTAGAATCTAAACTGTGGCTCTAGAAAAAAATGTTCCATGTCATTCTTATAAATTCTAGTCCCTTTTGAAAGTGAGTTCTAGAAACCCCTATTAGAATTCCAGAGCGTTTGTCTATATTCTCGAAGGCAAAGTTATTTAAAAATCTCTGCATATAAATACGAATACAAGAGGCGGATTTAAACAATCATAATCTTGGTTTATTACCCAATTTTTAAAAAATCAAGCGAGAATTTCTCGTAACACAAAAGATTAAGATTCAGAATATTCGGAATATTGTTTCCCCATCTAGAAAACTAAAGACTAGAAATTCTCGATCATTTTATCTATTCAGTTTATTGGCGTGCCTTATGCACATAGCTCGGAAATCTATATTTATAGTTAAGGGATTTAGAAAATGACCACTTATTCATTCTATGTGAAAGCGGTGTATTTTTTTTTTTTCTCACTGAACTAAATATACCGTTTTTATTTAAAACGAATAAGTAGTCATTTTCTGAATCCCTAAACTAAAAATATAGATTTTCGAGTTATGTGTATATGACAAACAAACAACCTGTATAGACGAAATGATCGAGAATTTCTAGTCTACACATTTCTAGGTGATGAAACAATATTATGAATATTATGAATCTTTTGCACTGCGAGAAATTCTAGCTTGAGTTTTTAAAATTGTGCTATAAAACCAAATTTTAATTACTAAAACTCGCCTCTTCTGTTCGCATTTATTTGCAGAGATTTTTACATGAGACTGACCATAATATATGAAAACGCTCTAGAATTCTAATAGGGGTTTCTAGAACTCGCTCTCAAAGGGAACTAGAATTTATAAGGATGACATGGAACTATTTTTACTAGAGCCACAGTTTAGATTCTAGATGTCACTCACATAATTTTTTCTCAGTGTAATAATGCTGTGGTGTAATTTAGAAATTTTAACGGCTCTGACTTCATGTATCTAATTACATTCTTATAACATTTTAAAAATTAATTTATACGAACATATATCAAGTAGAATCATTCATAACATAAAACACTAAATACTTTTCTGAATGACATGTTTTTAAAAATTAGTGAAAATGTTTCACAGTTTCAACATGCAGCGAATGAAATAATATAGTTCTTAAAATGTTTGGAAATTTTGTATGTTTGTGACTTCGATTCATCTGTATGTTTATAATAAAACTTTCGTATATATGCTTGGATTGTAATAGAACTGATGTATCTTGTTGAGGTGAAATGCTTCTCGCTTTCAGTCAAAAATAACCTGTGTACAATTTACCATTATTTTAGTAGCACAGAAAAATAAATTGAGTACATTACAGCCTACTGTCAGAGCGTTTTTTAAAAGTCTATTTTAATTGCATTATATTAAATCTAACGTAACAAAACTAATATAGGGTAGGTGCTCCAGTGATTGGCATGCTCTAGTAACTGACATCTTTCCCGAAATCTATATATATAAAAATGAATTGCTGTTCGTTAGTCTCACTAAAACTCGAGAACGGCTGAACGGATTTATCTTATCTTAGTCTTGAAATGTTCGTGGAGGTCTAGGGAAGGTTTAAAAGGCGAGAAAAAATCGAATAATTTCCGGGAAAACCCTAAAAACAGCCCTTTTCTATTTCCCATACAAACGTTTTCTAGAGTCAATTTGAACTTTATTGCTAGCAATTTTGTAAGCTAATAATAGCAAAAAAATTTATCCATAATTTAATTGTTGCCAAAAAAAAAAAAAAAAAAAAAAAAAAAAAAAAAAACGAATTTATTTATTTTTTTCAACAGGAAAATAAATACATTTATCTAAACGTGAACGATAAAAAATTATAAAAAAAAAAAAATATGCATCTCACAAAAATTCACGTCATTTTTAATTAAAAATTTCTTTTACACATTGATAAAGTGCTAATACGCAAGCGAAGTGATGACGTCACCGGCCGTTCGTGTATGCAAGAAAAATATTACCTATGTTAAACGTCCATTGGATTTTTTGTAAAAAATTATTAAAAATCGCGGAAAATTATTTCCCGATTTTAATCCCCATATTTAGGTATAGGTATGTATTAATTATCATGTCCATGCGTTAGATTAAGTTATTTTTGTTTTCAAAACTCTAGGGAAAAAAAGAAAAAAAAAAAATGGCAAATTTCCATATTCGATTGAAAACACAAGCATTTCATTTCAAAAGATGATATTTACACAATAAATATTCAACTAATATACTAATTAAAAGGAAAATGATAAATATTCTATCATAATTTGAAGTCAAATTTGTTTTCAAATGTCTAAATAAAGTATCTGATATAAGATACTAATATGTTGCAGCGGAATAGATTTGATATCGGTCATCCTTAGCAGAAAAAAAAAAATATCGCCAAATTATTTGGCGAACATAATTTAATTCCTTTCAAAAATCATGATTATTTTAACAACTTATATTAAGAGAGTAATGAATAATATGAAACAATATTTCGTACAATGCATATTACGAAAATATACATCTGGCATGCATATTTTCGTATTACGTTTTTGATCACCAAATACAATAAGCGCCAAGAACGACAGAGTTTTGAAATTCAAAATGAAAATTTTGTCAATTTGACAGCAAAATAACTCAATCTAACACATGCACATGATAACTAATCTATACTAATATTATAAATGCGAAAGTTTGGATGGATGTTTGTTACTCAATCACGCCACAACGGCTAAACGGATCTGGATGAAATTTTGTTCAGAGATAGATAATAGTCTGGAATAAGACATAGGCTACTATTTATACCGGAAAAAATGTAAATTTTTAATTAATCTTCTATATAATATAGATATTTCTTCTATAGTAAAATTTTAAAGTAATTTATTTTAATTTTTAATTGTTGCCAAAGAATATTTCACGCGAATAATAATAAAAAATAATAATAAATATTAAATTTGCTTAGGCACATAACGTCATTATCAAAATTAAATAATAAGAAAATGAAAGCTAATTCAGATCTGTATTAAAGAGCTTTATTAGTTGATAATCCTGGGTATATTTTTAATTTTAATACTGAAGTAGATAGGACATTTTACGCCAAGGACTCTATTTTTGTGACAGCAACCTTAAGTCAAGTAGTCCATAAAAAATATAAACAAATCTGTACATATAAAAGAGTAAACTCATTGATTCACTGACTCAACACTGCCATGACGATTCTGTGGGAAAGAGGGTCACAAATTTTAGTGACCAGGTTGGTTTTCGGAGCCTGACCCCCAACTAAGACGGAACTTTGCAAAATACCCCCCTGTCCCCCTTGGGGGGCAGAAGGCTTAACTCGGCTCCAAATTACTTAACGGTGAAGAAATTGCAGATGGAAAGACCAGACTTGAGTACAAAAAAATTATTTTCTGCGATTTTGGAATTTTGGATTTTTAAGGGGGGATGGAAGGGAAAAGGTTTTAGAAGAAGGGTACTCAACACACGAGGAAATCGAACTGAACACACACTACAAAGGGATTTTATGAAATTCCACCCTACCGCCCTTTGGAGAATGGGGGGCAAAAACATGTATTCATACGTAACGCTGCACTAAATTACCTAAGGTTGGAAATTTTTTATGTAAGGGACGATTATATGTATCTAACTCATAGTATGAAGAGATTTTGCGAAATTCCCTCCTCCTTCCCTCCTTTAAGAACGGGGGAGAGATTAAAAAAAAAAAAAGTTTTAAAGCATAGCTCAGCTTTAAATAATTTCAGGATCTCAATTTTTTGTTGTGTCGGTTAGGTATGTGTATGCAACATGCAATATAAAGTAATTTTGGAAATTTACCCCCCCCCCCTTCCTCTTGGGGCGGGCGGGGCAAAAACCACATTTTGAAGCTTAAATCCGTCCAAATTACCAAAGAATGGTGAATTTTGGTGTGTGGGTGTTAATTAAGTGTGCGAAATATGCACTTTGATGAGATTTTGTAAAACTTTCAACGGTAACCGCGAGGGAGGGGGAGTAAAAAGCAGGTAAGAGACTGCCGAAGGCATTGGGGCTCCAGACTCGACTGTGACGAGCGGGAATACCGCGACAGAAAGTAGCAGGAACTTAAAATTAGATTTTGACGGATTTCAATGATTTTTTTTTTCTTTTTTTTTTAAGATATTTTATTATTATTAATGATATGCTGTTTTGGGGATTCATTTCAATATAATGACCAGCGATGCGGGCAAAGCCTGCTAGTAATTAATAAATAAGTAAAAAAATAAAAGAACATGTTTCACACTTAGGAATTTTAACATCGTATGACAAACATTGGAGCATAGGGTGCCTATAACTGGTAAAATGAAACACTGTCTGTGTCAATTACTGGAACATTGAGTGGGTGTAAAATAAAAATTCATAAAACAAAAAATAATAATAACAATTATCAAATTATATATTTTAGCATATATGTAGTTCTGAAGGTTTTTCACGCCATATACATTAATCTAAAAATTCCAAAAATAGTTTCTGATGACAAAAAGATTAAAAACATCAGAAATTGCTCTAAAAGTGTCAATCACTGGAACATTTACCCTATATATTTGTTATAAAGGTCAAAACATTTTTCTACCCATATGCATATTTCTTGCTTTCATGCTATATTTTACTCAATAAAATTAAAAAATCTGGAGTTACTCCACTCGACTTTCCGGACATTTAGTAATTAACGATTTTTAAATAAGAGAAGTCGTTTAAAAAGCAAAATGGAAAATCATAATAGTGTGTTTGAGTATTCTCACGAAAATATATGTCGTTTAATGGATCGTAACTGCATCCAAATTATTTTTGCGTCCTTGTAAAAGAACATTAAATGTGGTAAGCTTGCAATATCAAACATTTATCTTTTTTTTCGATGTTTAAAACAATTAACCTTTAGTAAAATGAACGTTAAATAATTTAATTGTACAGGCCGCACTTGATAAAAAGTTTCTACTTTTTATATTAATTTAAAAAAAAATGTATGTATATATATATATATATATATTGAAATACTTAGAGCCATAAGATCTAAAGTTCAAAAACAAACAACTTACAACACAAATTATATATATAATATTCTTTTATTATATATATTTTATTTACACACACATACATATGTGTATCTTATATATGATTATTCTTTCATTATCTGTCAGTCTATTTGTTTGTCCGTTTAAAGTATACTTTAATATGCTTACACGTCAAAAAACATAATGAAATTAAGGTTGTTGTTTAACTTCACAAAAGCATGTTTTCTATAGATTATACTATGCAGGATCTCTGAAAAATATTCACATATATATATATATATATATATATATATATATATACAGGGTGGACAAAAAGTCACAAGTTTTTTAAAAATTAAATAAAAAAGCAACCATGATAGATAGAAAAACCAAATGAAAGGTATTTTATTGCGAAATGATGGGCATTAATGTATCAAGTTTTCAAAATGTCGTCCGTCAATTGCAACAAGGTGTTGGATGCGCATGTAAAAATTCTCAATTGCAGCATGAATTTGTGTCTCTGGAATGGCTTGATTTTCCTCACGTATTCTATCCTTAAGCATCTCCAAATCTTGTATTGGATTCGCATAGACTTTATCTTTGACGGCACCCCACAGAAAAAAGTCGCAGACGTTTATGTCTGGAGAATACGGAGGCCAATCAATACCTCCTCCAGTTTTCTCGGGAGCACCTAGACCGATAATTCGGTTTTGGAAGACATCAGAAATTCTCTTCAAATTCTCTTCAGTTGAGTGGGGGCGTGCTCCATCTTGCTGGAACCAATAATATAAATTAAAAATAACAATTATTTTAAAAAACTTGTGACTTTTTGTCCACCCTGTATATATATATATCAGGATGTATTGTGATTTTTTAAATCTTTTGAATTTACATTTTTATTTTATGCCCATTTAAAACTCAAAAAGGGTTATGATTATTGTTTGATCACCGGTCTGTTTGCTTGCCAGTTTAAAGTGTACTTTTGTATGTTTACATTGCAAAAGATAGAAAGAAATTAACATTGTTCTGCAGTTGCATATAAAAGCATATTTTCTATGGATTGTAGTATGATTATTATATTAATGATAAGTTTGCAAGTTCTCTATATATTAGGGAGTATTAGTTGGAATCGCTTGCATTTTCAGTTGTGTTATCCCTATTTAACACTCAAAAAGTGTTATGATTTTTCTTTT
Source organism: Salticus scenicus (assembly GCA_963930645.1). Classification (NCBI taxonomy): domain Eukaryota; kingdom Metazoa; phylum Arthropoda; class Arachnida; order Araneae; family Salticidae; genus Salticus; species Salticus scenicus. The sequence continues at coordinate 118,985,800 of OZ005660.1, read as the reverse complement.
ATTATATGTCTGGCTGTTTGTTTGCAAGTCCGTGTTCTCATTTCATAAAATAAATAAATAATTGAAATTTTTTAGTCTCATACATGTCATTCTGATTTTTCAGATTTATTTTAGAATGTTGCTTATTGAAAGTTTAAACTGGTTTATGTGCAAGTGCTCATAAAATAAATTGGGTACATTATGATAATTAAGTTAACTAATTTTTAAAGTGCATTTAAATATTTTTTTATTGCACAAAATTTAACTAGATTAACAAATTGTCGTTGTGGTATTTCTCAATTTTAAACAGTAAGTCCGCCTTTGGGTGTTTCTCGAGAACATTGCGTTATTTAACAAAATCTTTTACGTATTCGTGAATAGATGTCTTAAATATTTTTCTCAACAATCTTAGCGGTAAATGCCTTTAGTTTTTGCATGTGCCGGAGGCACATAAAATGTTAAACTCAAATGCACAAAACGTAAAGAGCAAAGTAAAGTATTGCTTTAGAGGAACGCGAAAATGAGACCGATCTTAATTTTCATTCAAATTGTAATCACAATCTCCCGTCTACAATGCTTTTATAGACTTTCATCAGATGTATTAAATAATGTTTTACACAGAAAATTGTATGAAAACCTTTAATGACTTACAGCACTATTTAAAAATATTCGCATTTATTAAAAGAAATTGCAGAAGATGCATTTTTAATTGTATTATGTATTTTATACATCATCGAAAGATGTAACGGGTAAATATAGTTGAGAAGTGTTTCATAATTCAAATAGTATTGTAAGAGTATATTTTTTTCTTTATTATTATCGTTATTAATTACTACATAGAACATTCTACTTGCTTTAATAATTAGTTATTAGCAAATGCAAAATTTAGAATCTTAGTAAATTGTAATCGTATTTGCATGTTTTGGGTAACTTTCCTGTACTGTGTGAATAAATCTCTAAAGCCGCTAATTATTTATAAATAAAGAAGCTAAAAATTAATAAAGATGATATCCTTTAATTATCTTTCTTTTTTTACATTTCTTTTTTATTACTTTCTTCTATATGTAAATATAGAGAAAGTATTGGATTCGTGAAAATTTTCGAACTCCAGTTTTCGATGAATTTACACGTTTTGAGATGTCTTGAACACGATTTGAGTTTCTCTGAAAATGTTGAAAATGTTTGTTTGTCTGTCAGTCAGTCTGTCTGTGTGTGTATCACAAATTTTGTGGACGTTGTATCTCACGAACCAATTTAACGAAACTTGGTATTTAGTTGGACCATGACATAAACTGGTGCTGATTAGATTTTGGGACCAATCGCTCAACAAGTGGCGCTGTCATTGCATTTTTCTAAATTTTTAACATGCCAGTATAGGACAAAATTTGTATAAATGTACATAATGAGAGTTATTTTTAACATGCGATTGTAAAATTAATATGAATTATTGATAATAGTAGTAGTAAACTAGGGGGGAAAAATATGCATGTGGGAGCATCCCTTCCCTCTCTGGGGGGAAGTACAACCTCGTGGAGATGGAGAGTAATTTTTCAATGTGGGTATCTTTCGAAAGATCTCGTCAATACCTTTAAAACGAATGGGTTGAACTATAATAGATCTGTAATAATTTAAATCAAAGTTATCGATTTTTCTATTTTTTAATGAAAAAAAAAAAAAAATTCTGATCATTTAAAAAAAATTAACTTTCTTTCGGCATTTAGTGATAATTCTGTCAGATAAAAATCGTCTGCATTTATAATGGAAAATATTTTAATAAATAATTTGTATTGAATGAATTTTGTGTAAAATTATATAGAAGAAAGTCATGTGGTGGCCACATCATACAAGATTTTTTATTTATTTTTGTGTGTGTGAATTCATATTCTTTATAAGTATGCTAGTTAATGAATTTCTATGTGAAATAAATAAAAATTATATTTTTATTAATTAAAATTTATAAATTTTAAAATTAATTGAAATGTATGTTTTTTAAATGAAAAACTGTAGCAAAAGTGTACTTTTATAATGGAAATATATTTTTTATTTCTAAAAATGTATTATTACACATCTGTAATGTTTTTATAGAATTCCAAAATTAATTTAAACTTTTATCTTTTAGTAATTACATTCATTTTTATTACAATTATAATAATATTATAATAAATTAAAATATATACATCTAAAATATATAATAACGTGTAAATAAAATAAACCTATACATTTTTAATTATAAAAAGTAATCTGCCATATATAAATGAATTTGGTTTCATAAATTTTATATTCATGCCAAATTTTTTGTGTTGTTAATTTATTTATTTGTTTTATAACATAACATAAATTTTTTCTTAAAAACATTAACAGTTACACTTATACAATAACCTCCAAGCATTAAATTTAAATATATTTACAAGACGAATACAAGACTTTCTAAAGCGGCGAATTTCTTTACATAACTTTCCTTACTCTTTCACTTTCTAAAAAGATTTTACAAATGTCAAAAACTTTTCAAAAGTTTCATTACAAAGACTGTAAGAAACTCCTTTTATCGAACTTGGCGAGAGAACAACGCTCGCCAATGCTTGATATAACTGAGAAAAATCTCTCTCTTCACAATCAGTCGTCCGGGAGTCCGTGTTCCGGATGTGGTCCCTATGTCTCCGGCTGAGAGGTCCCCCGATAGCACGTGATTGGATATGGCGGGCTGCCGCGGGCGGCTCTCGGCCACCCAAAAGACAATTCTTATGTTCTGTTCGCTATTTGGAACTGGAAATTCCATCGTGAAAGGTAAGTGAGAATTTTTAATTTATGTAAAGTTACAAGTAACTATAAAATTAATTAAAACATGGTTTCATTTACTTATTTGTTTTTTTCTTTACTAATCTAATCGCGTACAGCTTTATCCTTTCAAAAAATTATTTATCTAATTGTGTCTTCAACATATCATAGAAAATAATGGTTACCGGCTTGATATATATATATATATATATATGTTAACCAGTAGCTTTGTACTGAAAATTTAGTTATTACATAAAGTTGTGCATTTAAAAAGAAGTTTATTATTTGAGAAAAGGTGTGCAATGAAAATAATTAAAATATAACATTTTTTTATGACCAACGTAATCATGCGCCGCTCAGTATATATATATATATATATTTAATCTGATCGTGACGTCAACCTATCACAAAAAGTAAGGACATACCGCCTTTATTTACCTTTACCTGTAATTTAGAATAGCAATTTTTTGTCACAAAATACGGCATATGTCATAAAATAAATAAGGAATTTAAAAAGAATTTTTTTATTCGAGAAAAAGTAGTGAAATAAAAATAATTAAGACACCGTTATATTTTTATTCGTTTGATTATATTTACATATATATATGCATATACCAAACGTAATTGCATTTTACAAAAGTAAAAAGCAATTAAGTTTTTACCAACGTAATTGCTTAATGCTTTGTATTTAAACAACTTTTATAAATTATCTTTAAAAAAAAAGGTGTTAAACTGAATACGTGTCATTTGTTAATTATATTAAAAACACGTAAAATTAAATTTTCTTTAAAAGATGTTAAAAATTTATCCGAAGCTCTTCGCTTTTCAATAGTAAAGCATCATCAGGGATTTTTATTACTCTTTTCCAATGAGTAGTTTTTAAATATGTTTCCTTTCACTGTCAACAGTTAAGTCTTTTAATAAATTATATGGGATTATTATTTAATTATATGGGATAAAGCCAAAATTGTTACAGCACCACCTACTATCCAAGAACTTTACATTTCCGAAGCTATTAATATAATTAAATGCAAAAATACAATAAATTCTAACGATGCTGCAATTTTGCCAATAATTTTGCTCAATATTATAAAATAGCTAATAGTTTATTTTTGCTAGTTCATTATGGTTTTTCTCCTACAATAGCCTCGTGTGATTTTTAAATAGTTCCAGCTTTATTACTTTCCTTAGCCCCTTGGTCCAACCTTCACCGGACTTCAAATTGACTTTGCTGCTATACACGTTATTAAAAGACTTAGCTGTTGACTGTGAAAGGAAAAATATTTAAAAACTACTCATTGGAGAAGAGTAATAAAAATCCCTGATGATGCTTTACTATTTAAAAGCTAAAAGCTTAGGATAAATTTTTAACATATTTTAAATAAAATTTAATTTTACGTGTTTTTAAAGTATTTTTAATATAATTAACAATTTTTGCTTGTCTAATTGTGTCGTAAACCTGTTATAGAAAGTAGTATATATCATACTGTACAGTACCATTTACATTTTTCTTTACAACCAATTTTAAATAGAATTTTTTTTCTTAAAATAAGCATATAAATTTAAAAAGAAGTTTTTTGTTCGAGAAAAGTGGTGAAAAGTGTTCTGAAAAAAGATGGGTTGGACGGCTTTTGTTAAAAAAAAAGTACTATAGTAGTGTATTTTTCGGGGAAGATATGATTTTGCTTATATTTGAATTTATATTTATATAGGATTATCATATATATCTAAAGCGACATGTAAGGTACTAAAAGTGTTAAAATAAAGTATATATAAAATGGAAGATTTTTCAGTACCATTCCGTAAATCTTTCGGTTATTATTTTTTAAAATAATTTATATATTTTTCGCTGTATTTCGCTGAATTTAATATCATTAAGTATTTCGAAAATGAATTCTAAAAAACTTATTTTTAATTACAATATTACATATATCTAAAGCGACATGTAAGGTACTAAAAGTGTTAAAATAAAGAATATATACATAAAGAATATAAAATAAAGAATATATTTTTAATTGCAATATTAAATATATCTAAAGCGGCATGTAAGGTACTAAAAGTGTTAAAATAAAGAATATATAAAATGAAAGATTTTTCAGCACAGTTCCATAAATCTTTCAGTTATTATTTTTAAAAATAATTTATATATTTGTCGCTGTATTTCGTTGAATTTAATATCATTAAGTATTTTGAAAATGAATTCTAAAAAACTTATTTTTAATTACGATTTGAGGTCTACTTATTTTTTCAATCACAATAAAATGCACCAAAAGAGACAAACGAATATGCAGCGAAATGTTCATCCATGCTGACATTTTTTTTTCTTTGCCAACTCAATTCAAAAGAAAAATTATAATAATGATGGACTTTCCATTCTGGCCGGTTATGGCCACTTTTGTCTTCATTTTTTACTCATATACTATGTATATATATAGACATAATTTTTAACAGCGTTATGGTATATTTCAAATAAGAAAACTATACACAGACTTTTATAAACGTAACTTAATCCTTAAAAATGTAATTTTTCTTGTAAGGATTAAGTAACCTAATCCTTAAAAATTTAATTTTTCTTAAGTTACAATTTTTTTTCAATCAATTTTTTAAACCAAAGCTTTTAAAGTAGGACATAGAATTTCCGTGTCCAATAAGTAATTTAATAATTTCAAAATTACAAAAAAAGTATTAGTTTTAAAGTCTGTCTTATAAGTATATCCATTTCGGACTTAAAAACTTTTTTTTTGTAGTTTTGAAATTATTACATTTAACATTAAACACGTAAATTTTATCTCCTATTTAAAGCTTTGATTTATCTCATACCGATCTATGCCCCTGCAACTTTGATAGCGTGTGAATTGTTAAACAATTGCTGTGTAACTGTAGGAAACTTACTAACGATAGAAAAGAACTTATTTAATCAGTTGAATTCTATGAATTTTATTTTGTATTCGAATTCTATAAATTTTATTCTATACATTTCAGACTTAAATACTTTTTTTGTAACTTTGAAATTATTAAATTTAACATTAAACACGTAAATTTTATCTCCTATTTAAAGCTTTTATTTATCTCATATCAATCTATACCTCTGCAACTTCGATAGTGTGTGAAATGTTAAGCAATTACTGTGTAACTGTAAGAAACTTACTAACGATAGAAAAGAACTTATTTAATCAGTTGAATTCTATGAATTTTATTTTGTATTCGAATTCTATAAATTTTATTCTATACATTTCAGACTTAAATACTTTTTTTGTAACTTTGAAATTATTAAATTTAACATTAAACACGTAAATTTTATCTCCTATTTAAAGCTTTTATTTATCTCATACCAATCTATACCTCTGCAACTTCGATAGTGTGTGAAATGTTAAGCAATTACTGTGTAACTGTAAGAAACTTACTAACGATAGAAAAGAACTTATTTAATCAGTTGAATTCTACGAATTTTATTTTGTATTCGAATTCTATAAATTTTATTCTATACATTTCAGACTTAAATACTTTTTTTGTAACTTTGAAATTATTAAATTTAACATTAAACACGTAAATTTTATCTCCTATTTAAAGCTTTTATTTATCTCATACCAATCTATACCTCTGCAACTTCGATAGTGTGTGAAATGTTAAGCAATTACTGTGTAACTGTAAGAAACTTACTAACGATAGAAAAGAACTTATTTAATCAGTTGAATTCTATGAATTTTATTTTGTATTCGAATTCTATAAATTTTATTCTATACATTTCAGACTTAAATACTTTTTTTGTAACTTTGAAATTATTAAATTTAACATCAAACATGTAAATTTTGTCTCCTATTTAAAGCTTTGATTTACCTCATACCGATCTATGCCCCTGCAACTTCGATAGTATGTGAAATGTTAAACAATTGCTGTGTAACTGTAGGAAACTTACTAGCGATAGAAAAGAACTTATTTAATCAGTTGAATTCTATGAATTTTTTTTTTGTATTCGAATTCTATAAATTTTATTCTACACATTTCAGACTTAAATACTTTTTTTGTAACTTTGAAATTATTAAATTTAACATTAAACACGTAAATTTTATCTCCTATTTAAAGCTTTGATTTATTTCATACCGATCTATGCCCCTGCAACTTTGATAGTGTGTGAATTGTTAAACAATTGCTGTGTAACTGTAGGAAACTTAATAACGATAGAAAAGAACTTATTTAATCAGTTGAATTCTATGAATTTTATTTTGTATTCGAATTCTATCAATTTTATTCTATACATTTCAGACTTAAATACTTTTTTTGTAACTTTGAAAGTATTAAATTTAACATTAAACACGTAAATTTCATCTCCTATTTAAAGCTTTGATTTATCTCATACCGATCTATTCCCATGCAACTTCGATAGTCTGTGAAATGTTAAACAATTGCTGTGTAACTGTAAGAAACTTACTAACGATAAAAAATCACTTATTTAATCAGTTGAACTGTATAAACTTCATTGATCCTACCACCTTTCTGTTTTTGTTCAGAACAAGTTCGTTTTTTAGGCTTTTTGCAAGTTTATTGTTTATGTCTCATCTTTTCTTTTGTAGCTCATTTAATTCTTTCAATTCTTGTCTTATTATTATTTTATGTTCTTTGTTTGTGTATGTATGTGTTTATACGTTTGTGTATATTTGTATATATGTATATATATATATATATATATATATATATAAATCCTTGTAGAATCCTGTTTTTAGACTGACTAAAAACAGGATTCGACAAGGCTTTATTTAACAAAACTGTATTAAGTGTACTTTTTTTATATAGGAATTTTTGCTAGTGTTCGCAGACTTTTGTTACTGACTGTATATATATATACATACATATATATTATATGTGTGCTGTTGTATATATGTGTGCATGTACCCTGGGTTTTGTGTGTGCGTGTGTGTTTTAATGTATGTACTCATGTGTATATGTATTAATTTTTATTTATTTTATTCTATTGTATTTTTATTATTTTATTCATTTTATTTTACTTTAATTATTATCATTATCATTATTATTATTATTATTATTATTATTATTATTATTATTATTTTGACAGTGGTTTACTTTGTATTTGTCTTTTTGCTACTTACCTGTGTGGGTTCGTGTACTGTGGTGCATAAAGAATAGATGGTTCAAAAAAAAAGTTAAAAACGCTTTATGTTTGCTTATTCTATTTGCATTTATCTGAAGATTTCTGTTCAACTTATTTTTAAAAATCGAAACGGGAGACATATTTTAATTTAATTTTAGTTTTAAAAATATAAATTATTTGTGACTAATGTTTTGTGTATAATGTAGTATTTATGAATTAAGCATAGCGTATATTTGCTTACTTTATACGACATACTTTCTTTATCCCTTATTTAAATGTAAACAAATCTTATATAGTATACAAATGGATGATATTTGATAATTTTTTTGTTTTTTTTTTTCTAACCCCTCCCTTTTTTTCACATCTTAATTCTCTTTTAATACATTGCTAAAATCTTTGAGTTATTTCGCGACGATAGTGATTGTACATGATCACTGCCTCAGAAAAACTCATTTTTTATTACTCTGCTGCTATAATTACCTTTGATAAAGGTAGAGTAGATTTCTGGTAAATTCCAATGTTATTTTTCTACATTTGTTAATTTTTTTAATAACTTTTGCTTTGTATAAATCTTCACTTCCATATGCAATTATTTATTGAATATTTCAAGTCTTTAAAACCCGAATAAACTACTACGTCAGAAACGCCAAAGAAAAATATTTGAGATGCATACAGCTGTTTCGGTAGCCTTAAGCGTACCGTCTTCAGTGCAAAAAGTTTCTTTTTGCACTGAAGTATTGTTACAAGTATTGTTGAAGTATTGTTGACTGAAGTTTGCACTTTCTGACGTAGTAGTTTAGTCGGGTTTTAATATTCCAACGCCAAGTCTCCTGTTATTATTTCAAGTCTTTCTTCCCAGGATTCGATCATTATAATGAAAAAATATTATTATTATTACTACTCTGTATATATAATCAAATACTAATTTTTCTTTTCGTAGAGCTTAAAAATATAGTATTAAATCCAAGCTAGCATTAATTGCTAGCTTTCCAACAATATGTTTAAAGGAAAAATTGTTCTATTGTTGAAAAAAATCTTTTAAATATTCTCCGAATTAAAGTTATTTAATCTTTATTATTATTATTATTATTTAATTTGGAAAACTAAACTAGTTACAGAACATGCGCTAAAAATGACATTTTAAGAAAGCAAACAGAATAAATGTATATATATTTTTTAATGTATAATACTTACAGTTATAATAATTTAAACTTTACGATAAACTTTGATAGTTTTCGCTTTACATGCACTTCTTGAAGATGCAAATATATATATAAAATTTATCTAGCTATAAAAATGTAAAACCATGTTAAATAAAATAAGTTTCTTTTTACTTTTTTTCCTTTTAATGCTAACATAAAACAAAGAAATATTATATCATCTTCAAAAGAGATGCGTGAATTATAAATTAATTTTGATGTTTCCATACAATTTACATTCGCAAAATATGTTTAGAGATAGCAAAAAAAGTAAGTACAGATACAATTATTCGATATAAGCAGCTAACGAAAAAAAAAAAAAAAAAAAAATCTTTGACGCTTTTGAAGTAAATGTAATAGCCATACACAAGTTTACTATTAATAATTCCTTCTTTCTTTCTTTTTTTTTTTTTTTTTTCACAAGAAGTAGAAACATTAAAACATAGGCAAAACTTGAAACTGTGCTTCATTGAAAGAAAATATGAATTGTTTATGTAACGACTCTACAAATTAAAAACTTGTTTTCACATCGTTGCTACATTGTATTTCTCAGAATGAAACAACAGATAAAATAAAAACATATAAGAAAACTATAGTTCTCCCATGAACATTTAACAAGAAAAACTTTTTTTTTTCTTTTTTTAAAATAATTTTGAAGATATTTTCAAAAATCTTGGTAGAAATATAAATTCTAAAATATTTTACAGAAATAGTTCTTCACATGCGTTGTTTTTAGCTCCATCAAGGGCCAATACGCTGTACTTTCGCAGCTTTTTTACAGGTGATGATGAGTTCTAACTCATTTCACCCATTTACATGTTTTCCGTGATTTTCTCCAAATATCACGTTAAATACGAGATAAGATCCACTTTTTTTTTTCATAAAATAAGCCTATGATTTAAAAAAGAATTTTTTTTTTTTTTGTGTGTGTGTGTGTGATTGCTGCTGGAGGACTCGTGAAAAGAAAGGGGCTTTCGTATGAAAACTGTCTTTGACATATTATTATACGCACAGGGATAATACGGTCCTTTTTTTTATTATTATCACTAATTTTAAATGCAAATTTTGTCATGAAATAAGCCTATAACTTAAAAAAGATTTTTTTTTTCGAGTATTGCTGGAACACTCATGGAAATTGACGTGTCCGCATGAACCCTGCCTTTGATATACAGGTAATCGCCAAAGAACAAGATTAATTGGTTCTGTGTTATTTGAAAACGTGTTGTTCAAGACTACAAAAAACAAGTTTCCGTTTCAAGCGTAAAAAAATAAAATAAAATAAATAAATAAATAAAAGAATTAGAAAAACGTTACGTTTAATTTTTTCTTAAATATAAAACTAAATATTTTTACTTTTTGAATTCAAATTGGAAAATAGTTCTAAGAGATCTTGTATTACATATTTCAAATTAATTTTTTTATTAGTTTTGAAAAAACATTTTATTTTAAATTTTTATTATCAAAATAAAACAAAAATAAAACATTTTTTTTTTTTTACAATGCATCACTTTTTTTCAATTAAAATTACATTACCATGTCATCTAGTCCTCATCCCTGGAGTCATCTAGAACTATTTTTCCAAATTTGGTGATAAAAGTAATAATTCCCTTATAATTCTGACGAATTTTGCCTGAATTCATAACTCTTTATTTTATCCAACAAACGACATATTTGGAAATGATTTTATATCAAATAATATATGTATTTTATTCTTTAAAAAAAAAAAAAAAAAAAAAAAAAAACTCGAAAATTATGTAGTTTGAAGCCGCGTAATTCGGGGGAATGTATACATGTTCTTCAAAACTCGCGTTCTTCAAATACCGAGTGTTCTTCCGGGGTTACACTGAGAAAAAAATATACCGCCTTTCTCTAGAATGAATAAGTGGCCATTTTCTAAATTCCTTAACTAGAAACATAGATTTCCGAGCTATGAACATAAGGCACGCCAATAAACTGAATAGACGAAATGATCGAGAATTTCTAGCGCACACATTTCTAGATGGTGAAACAATATTCTGAATCATTTATATTGCGAGAAATTCTCGCTTGATTTTCTAGAATTGGGTAATAAATCAAGATTATAGTTTCAGAAACCCGCCTCTTGTAGTCTCATTTATTTGCAGAGATTTTTACTTTGATTTTTACAGAGAACTTTGCTCTCGAGAATATAGGCAAACGCTCTAGAATTCTAATGGGGGCTTCCAGAACTCGCTTTCCAATGAGACTAGAATAAAAAGGATGACAAGGAACTATTTTTTCTAGAGCCACAATTTAGATTCTAGATGTTACAGAATTTTTTCTCAGTATACCTGTATACCTAAATGCACAGCATATGTAAGGTCCTTAATTTCCACTATAACAAATTTTAAATGCAAATGTTCTCATAAAACAAGTTTATAAATTTAAATGTTTTTTTTATTTTTTTTATTATTTCGAGAAAAGTGGTGAAAAGGTGTTTAAAAGAGACATCCATACGAATACAGTGTGCAAAATTTAGACTGACTGAAAAATTAAAAATCATTTTAAATACAATTTTCTCACATGATCTTTAAACAAACTATATTTTACATCTTATCTGTTTATTTATTTTGAAGGGGAGAAACAAATTTATCAGGCCGTAACGCTGTGATCTAGATTATACAAGAACGCGAATTTTCATTTCTAAATAATATTTGTAATTAATTTTAAAACTCTTTTTCAATGTACAATTATAAAACTAAACAGGAAAAAAAATATATAAGTTGTATTTTTTCTTATTATATGAGTGTGATTTATTTTTTTCTAAAATGTAATTTTTTTTTTTTTTTATATCAATAACTGTATTATTAATATATTTCTGTTGTACTTTTTCCTTCATTTTTGAATTAAAAAATGGAACATAAATAAATAATAATAATAATGCATTTCAACTAAAAATTGTTAAAAAAAAAGAAAGAAAGGAAAAAAAACCAAATACTCTATAAAATATATTTTTGTTATTATATATATATATATATATATATATATATATATATATATATATATATATGCTTCTATAATATTTTTAAGCACTACACTGAGAAAAATAATATACCGCCTACCTCTATAATGAATAAGTGGCCATTTTCTAAATTCGTAACTAAAAATATAGATTTACGAGCTATGGGCGTAAAGCACGCCAATAAACTGAATAGACGAAATGATCGAGAATTTCTAGTCTACACATTCATAGATGGTGGAACAATATTCTGAATATTTCGAATATTCTGACTCTTTTGTATGGCGAGAAATTCTGGCTTGATTATCTAGAATTGGGTCATAAACCAAGATTTTAGTTGCTGAAATCCGCCTCTTGTGTTCGCATTTATTTGGAGATATTTTCAAATAGATTTGCCCTCGATAATATAGACAAACTCTCTAGAATTTTAATAGGGGTTTCTAGAATTGGCTTTCAAAGGGGACTAGAATTTATGAGGATGACATGGAACTATTTTTTCTAGAGCCACAATGGAGATTCTAGATGTCGGTTACATAATTTTTTCTCAGTGTAAATCTAAACACAAATAAAAATAACGAAAACGCATTGCAAAATAAATAAATAAATAATAGACATTTTGCTATACCTTGTTTGAAAAATAAATAACAAGATATTAATAGAACAAAAATTAAACATTTTTTACTTACGCACTTTTGGAAAACACTTTGTGAAAAAATTAGTGTCAAAAGATGAGATTTTGTATCTTTCAAAAGAGTTATGAAAGTTAGAATTCGCAATACCTTAATAAAATTAAGTGTGAAAATCATACTTTGAAGATATTTTCTCAGTTCATTTAATTTAATAGGTTAATAATAATAATAATAATACATACATACATACATACATACACACACACACATATATATATATATATTCATTAAATTAACATAGTTACCAATAAAAAACATAATTCTTATTAACAACATAAGCATACATACATTTATAACGAATGAAACAATTTCAGTTCTGCTTCATATTTATGTTTGAGAAGATTGAAGTTTATAAACTAAATACACCTCATTAAATATTAAGTGTTGCAATAACTTTAAAACCGATTTTCCGTGAAAATATCTTTTTTTTTTAATTTCAGTATAATACTTTTTGTGTGTTTTTTTTTTTTTTTTTCAAAGATGTTTTAATTTTGTTATAATCTAATTTAGACTTATAGCGTTTTCAATAATAATATTTTACTTAGTATATATTTTTAAATTATATTTTTAGCATTTCATCAAAATCGAATTTTTAACACTCTTTGGTTTATTCAAAAAATATCATGGATAAAAATGCAGGAAAATATATTATTTTCAAAGTGCGATAAATTGAATAAAAAGCTGTAAGAACTGTAGATTAATTCGTTTATTATTATTATTATTATTATTATTATTAAATTTTAAATTTTGCAATACATTTTAATAATTTTTGTTTCGTTAGTGATTTAATTTGTATATTTTTTTAAATAGTTAAATTACAAATATGAAAATAAATCATTCACTAAAAAATGTTAAAAAATATCAATTTAAAAATATCAATTTAAAAATATTATTAGTTTAATTAAAAAATATCAATTTAAAGTTGAATTATGATTTCCAAAAATTTTTATTTTTTTTTAAGCAAAAGTAAAAAAAAAAAAAAAAATCTTATGTACAGTTTTTATAGTATTCTAGTACTTTTAATCATATTTCAATGTAGTCAAAAAATAAATCATATAATAATAATAATAATAATAATAATAATAATAATAATAATAAAGCAGCTCTCTGAAGATATTTGTTTGCTTTAAATGTATTAAATTGATATGATTTTGAATGATATTTTTCTTTTTTTTTATTTAATGTAATAGAGAATAAAATTATTGTTTATCGTTTTATAAAATAATATAGCTAATAATAAAGTATATCGATAGGCACAGTCACACACATTCATAACGAATAAGAAATTTCCCTTCATTTTCATGTATGAATAATATGAATTTTTTTAAGCTATAAAGAATAATAAGTTTAAAAAAAAAAAAATGATAACGGCTAAAAATTTTTGAAAAGAATTACTTAAGAATCTGACGCCCCCTTACTTCAACCTAACAAAGAAGATATTTTCTAAACTGCCAGGTTCAGTTACCTCATTAAATGTTAAATGATAACAAGTTGAAGAATAAATAAGTGAAAATATTTTTTTCGGAGAATATCAGCTTTCTTCTATTTTAAAGCTTATAATAAAAATAACTTTTTTAAATATATATTGCCGATGTATTTTGCTTAGATTTTTTATCCCTTAATAAATCACAAAGGTTATTGTCCTTTTCTTTTCTTTTATTATCGAATATTGTGTTTTTTCTATATCATAAAAACTTGAAGTAAATTCAAGTACACCGCAAAATAAAACTATTATGTTGTGCCCATCACAAAACTATCTTTTGTGTCATTCTATATAACAGCGCAACTTACAGAAGCGGAGATTTAGCCTGCGTATTCACGGGGTAAATTACAGCACAGCAGTGCCACTTTTTGGCTGATACACACCAAATTAAATCAGCAGAGTGTTTCATAAGGACTTACTCGCATACCAAGTTTTTGGTAACTATATACAATAGAATCTAAGATATAGCTTTCATGTTCTCCAGGAAAATTGCAATATAGCAGCAACAGCTATGGGATGATATTCATTTAAATTGAATCAGAATAATGTTTAATAATGGCTACATATAAAGCTTTGTTTGATTATACGCAATAGTTTCTGCAATATAGCCTTCCCTTAAGTAGAAAAATTCGCAGTTTAGCAGCACCATCTGTTGAGCTATTGGCACCAAAAAGTTGAAAGGCACTTTTATGTCTAGGTGCACCTACATGTAAATTTATATACAATTCTATTCAATAGTTCCTGATATACAGCTGTCACGAAAATTTTGTCACACACAGACACACAAACAATTACACAGGCAAACAGACATTTTTTTTTTTTTTTTTAAATAGTCAAATTATGTTCTGAAACTCTCAAAAAGTATAAATCTATTGAAAACTGTAAGTCGAAAATTTTTACGAAACCAGTACTTTTTTCTAAGAAGTACATGAAAAAGTAAAAAAAGTAAAAACCATATTTTAAAGACATTCGTGTATTCTTTACTTGCTTAGGATTGTATAATATATGCATATGTTGTGTATAATACTGGACATGTGTATGTAAATAAAAATATGCATGTGGGTGGACATTCAATAAAATGTCGCACCCGTCACGAAATTTTTAAAAGTTGATTTTATAAAATTTAATTATAAAATTATTTGGTAATTGCTTTAGTATAATATCTTATCTTCTTATGTTATCTTCTTTATTAATAATAGAAAAAATCTATAATTTAATTTTTTTAAATTCATTTTCCACATTTCATTGAAAGTCGTATGCGTGTATGCCTCTGCTGGCATAGGTTTTTTTCTTATTTGCGGTATAGAAATTTAAAGGAAATTTAACTACATTTGAAAATGAAAAAATTTTCTATACTATGAGTACATACGTAGAATTATACGGCACATGCATTAATTGCACATACATGCGCACACGTATGAATCCAAAATACTATATGTGTATAAAATTATAGATATGTATGTGTGTGTCCGTCTAATTGAATAATTCATTTATTGTGTAAATGAAAATACAAAGAAAATAATCATAATTAAAAAAAGAAAAAGAGCTTTGGACATATTAAAAATTGTCTTTGGAGCGTTAATTTATTTTTCTATTGAGAGACGCCCACGTTGCGTTTCTGCTGATAAATGCGTTCATACGTCCGCAGTTTCCAAAAAGTTAATCAATATAAGAACAGAAAATAAAATATGTGAAATTTTTATTTTATTTTATTTTTTTTTATTTTTATTTTTTTTTTCACAAATTTGAACATTACTTAGCTCTAAAAGAACAATGATATTAAAAGTTTTATATTAATCATAAAAATAATAATTTAATTTTTTACACTAGAAGAAAAAAAAAATGTGTAAATTAAAGAAATATTTAAAATTTTAATAAGGATTTTAGTAAATGATATTGATATTGTTTAAAATTTACCACGTGTATGACAAAAAGACGATTTTCACAAACGGTGTATAAAAATTTTTATGATCCTGAAATCCACTTATGTTACCATTATATTTTCATTTATTTATTAATTTCTCCTATATGTATAAGAAGAAAGAAAGTATTGGATTCGTGAAAATTTTCGACCCCCGAATTTCGATGGACTTACATGTTTTGTGGTCTCCTGAACGCGATTCAACCATTTTTAGAAAATGTCTTTTTGTGTGTGGGGGTGTACGTATAATAAAATTTGTGGGCGCTGTATCTTACGAACCAATGAACGGAATTTGATCAAAATTGGTATTTACATCGACCTTGACTTAAACTAGTACTGGTTAAAATTTGCGATCAATCGCTGAACAGGTAACGCTGTCTCCCCCCCCCCTTTTTTCCCCATAATTTTTAACTTAGCAGTACTTATAGGACAAAATTTCGAATAAATGTGCATAATGAGAGTTATTTTTTTTATGAATGATTCTGAAATCAATATGAATTATTTATAAAAGTAGCAGTAAAGTAGGGGGGGAAATGTGTGCATAAAAGTGATAGCGGGGAGTAACCCCGAAGATTTAAATTACAATATGGGTATAATTCAAAAGATGTCAATACGTTTAAAACGTATGGTTGAATAGATTCCGAAAAATTTTAAACAGATTTACCAATTTTTCATTATTTTTAACAAAAAAAAAAAAAAAAAATTAGTATATTTTTTGTTCAAAATTCATAAAATTCATTTTCTTTGAATATTTAGTGTTAATACTGTGACAAAAATCGTCAGCATTTATGATGGACAGTAATTTTAATAAACCGTATATAATACGTGGAATATATAAAAGAAAATCATGTGGTAGCCACAACATACTAATTTTTTACTTATTTTATTTTTTATACTACAAAGCTGCCAAATCTACCAATTTTTGAATGTAACATTTTTTTTTTTTTTTTTTTTTTTTTTTTAAGATAGATATTTTAGTGTTATTTAACTTCTGAAAGTAAGTCATTAAATATGTAGATATAGTGGTATTCAAAAACCGAAAGACATGGAATCTATTCATATATGCGCAGAATAGTCTATATAAGCATGCAAATTTACATATGCATGTGTGCGTGTAATTCTTAATTCAGTAATTTGTGTTTTTGTGTAGTTTATAACACGAAGAAATAAGTCATAATTGAAAAAAAGAAAAAAGTAGTTCTGGACATATTAAAAATGGTGCTTGCAGCATCAATTTATGTCTCTGTAGAAAGACGCCCACGTTGCTTTTGAGCTATTAAATGCATAATGCGATTTGCTTAAAAAGTTAAACTATTTCAGAACGGAATATATATATATATACTAGCAGGCTTTGCCCGCTTCGCTGGTCACTAAATTTAAAGGAAACTCTTTTCTATATAGCTTTATAAAAATAAAATAAAATACTAAAATTGCTCAAAAGCTCGCTTCGGATCCCTGCTGCCTTCGGTAGCGATTTGGTCATCCGCTAAAACTCGGGCGCTTGTCCCTATTACCTGAGACAATGGTTTACCAATAGGCTTGCATTAAGTCCTTATTAGATAAGTTTCGAAATAGATAGTATCGAAAAAAAAATGAAGTATCCCTTTTACATTTGAATCCCAGTTACATATGAACAACACTATACGTGGTGCACATAATATTTGCTTTTACGTTATTTCCTATGTTTATTTTGTTTATCCCTGATCAACCATAAAAATGAAAACAATTTCACGCTAAATATTACAATATGCTATGACCGGCTACGTCTGTTGCATGAGACAATTAATTTTTTGTGGTTATATATAATTCATGGTTTGTAAGCATGATCATAGTACCGCCTTAATATAGCTCTCTTTGGCGACTTTTGAATTTTTGTCACCATTTTAGATTTAATCACTTGTAAAAATAAGACTTAATACCTTGTAACAATATGCTATGAGCGCTATTTCTGCCATATTTTAGACAACTAAACTTTTAATGGTTATATATATTTCCCATTAAACATATCTTTATTTTCATTTATTTATTTAAATATTGATGAAATTTGAACTTCAATTTGGTCTAGTGCTGTACAGGCTGTATACTATATGTTTGTGTTTGTGAAAGAAAATTTAAAAGAAATTCAAAACTGCAATTTTTAATCTTAAAAAAAAACATGTGACTTAATTAGTAGCACATTTAAAAATAATTTCCAAACGGTTTCCATACAATCTCCTTCTCTTGCCACCTAAAATACATACATTAGTTAATTTTAAAAAATCTAATTGTCCGATCGATAAGCTGTTTATTCCGTTGGATTCACAAAAATTGCATCTTTCATTTGGTATCTTATTTGTAACGATACGACTGATATTTCTAATTTTTTTAATTTACTTTCCTCATTTTAAATACATGTAATTTTTATTGTTCACGTTTTTTTTTTTTTTTTTTTTTTTTTTTCCGTCGAAAAAATAATGATAATTTTTTTGGCAACAATTAAATTAAGGAATAAAATTAAATATTTTAAATAAATGTAATTTTTATTGTTCACGTTTTTTTTTTCTTTTTTTTCTGTCCAAAAAAGAATAATTTTTTTTGGCAACAATTAAATTAAGGATTAAAATTAAATGGCCAATTTATCAGCTATTAGAAGGTTTTTATTTTAACATTTTAATTAATTAAAAGAAAACTAAAACAAAATTCGAAAATCCGGCTTCGAGGTGCATCAGGGAAGTCATTACGAATCAACATGCAAATTTTTGTAGCTCAGCCATCAGCCGTTAGGAACACACCTAAACTTTATTGAATAGCAATAAAGTTCAAATTGACTCTAGAAAACGTTTGTATGGGAAATAGAAAAGGGCTGTTTTTAGGGTTTTCCCGGAAATTATTCGATTTTTTCTCGCCTTTTAAACCTTCCCTAGACCTCCACGAACATTTCAAGACTAAGATAAGATAAATCCGTTCAGCCGTTCTCGAGTTTTAGTGAGACTAACGAACAGCAATTCATTTTTATATATATAGATAGGTTACCAGTATGTTGTGGCCACCACATGATTTTTATCCATATTTTTTTTTTTTTTTTTTTTTTTTACAAATTCGCGTAAGACAAGTCCTTTATTAGAAATATTATTCATTAAAAATAATCTTTCCTGACAAATGCAGACGATTTTCATATTACAAAAGTATTACACTAAATATCCAAAGAAAATCAATTTTATTCTCTGTACTTGCTGCTATACGACAGCTTCGCTGGTCTCTATATTTAAATGAATTTCCAAAAGATATGAATCACTTTATAAATAAAGATTTTAAAAAATTACATTGAAATCGCTCTAAATGTCGCTTCGAGTATCTGCCGCCTACGACAGCTTCTTCCTGCCCGCACTGCATCGGGTCCAGGTTCTTACAGTTTGCAAAAAGTTTCCCGGGCACTTCATTCGGGGTATTTATCGACGATAGATGGAGCTGATATTATTCAAGAACTGCAATTTTAAAGATGACTGTATCTCAGCTTCTATTAAAATTTTAGTTTTTGAACCATGTATTTTATAGTCGTATATTACCATATGATTGCGACCAATATAATAAATAAAAGAAAAAGTAGACTTTCCTTTAAAAGGATATAAATAAAAAATAAATAAATAAATTTTAATTAAATTTTAATTTTAATAAGTTTAATCCGTTAATATTACCACTTTTTTCTGATAAGTACAATAAACTAAAAAAAAAAAAAAAATCCCCTTCAAAGAAATGAATTAAAATAAAAAGTTGTTATATTATAAAAATTATACATAAACATAGATATTATAAATATATTTCTTAAACTTTAAGATTCAATGAATGAATTAAATAAATAAATAATCAATAGTGTTATAGCCGTTGCTGAGATATGCAGACGATTGAATTGAAAGAATAAATTTTAGAAAATGAAACTGAAACGCCAGTGGGGGGATAAAGTCGAAAAAAATTAATTAAAAAAAAAAAAAAAAAAAAAAAAAACTCGATGAAGTGCACACCTGTAGGGTCCCAGATACCAGTCTGTGAAGTTTTGTAGCTCTGCAATTAATAGTTTGAGCACACACACAGAGACACACACACACACACATACTTCTCTTCATTTGTATAGAATAGCAGGCTTTGTCCACTTCGCTAGTCACAGTATTAAAAAGAATTGTCAGAATTTGATCACTAAATTTTTTATATCACTTTATAGATAAAAACTAAAAACATATCACTGAAATTGCTCTTAACTCCAGTCCAGGTTCCCGCTGCCTTCAGCAGCGGCTTTCGCTCCTGTTCAGTGTTGAGTCACTAAATTTTAAAATTCTCCTTATGCATTAATTTTTATTCATACTTTCTTTTTTTCTTTTCTTTTTTTTTCCTACTAGTAAATATGAACGATTTTAACAAAAGTTAATTGACATTCTTTATTTACAATCATAATTATAAAAAATAAAAAATAAAAAAATAAAGGTATTTTTTGAAAAAATAAACTCAATAATTCCTTTTCTTTTCTTTCTACTCTTTTCTTTTCTTTTCTTTTTTCTTTTCTTTCTTTCTTTCTTTTTTCTTTTTCTAATTTTTAAAACAAACAAACAAACAAAAAAAGAACAATTGTAAGTTTTGCGTGAAGATATATAAAATACCCTTAAATGAAGATTTATGAAAATTCAACAAAAAGTAAATAAATAAATATGTAAGAAAATGAAAATAAAAAGTAAAACAAATGGAACATTTTAATCTTGACACAACTACCTAAAGAATAGTTTTGAGAAAATGTGATGTTTAAAGTTTCTATTTTACAACATATTTAATATATGTATGTGTATATATATATATATATATTATGAAAATAAACCCCTAAAACTCAGCCTAGAAAGATGAGAATTGAAAAAAATCATTTGTTTCGTATTACTATTGATATGTAGTTTCAAATATTACTAAAATTGAAATACTATTGAATTTTTAGTTTAAGTTTGCCATTTTAAAAGTTCCACTTTCTCTTTAAAACAAAAACCTTCTAAAAACATTTGTCTATAAATTTATTGCATTCTACTGTAAAATTATAGTAAACATGCAATTTTATTTATTTATTTATTTATGTTATTATTATTATTATTATATTTATTTATTTTATTTTATTCATTATTTATTATTATTATTATTATGCTAATTTGTCATAATTGAAAAAGTATCAATTTAATTTTTCAGGAGGACCAATTTTTTTTTCCTCGTGAAAATATCTGATTCATGTAAACCTTCCTTGACTAATAAAATCCCAACAAAACTTTTAGAAGAATTTATTGAAATTCCGGCAGCAAAAACGCCTACAAATCATATTTCTCTCCTTTCAACTGGCGCCTTACAATTTTTTTTTTTTTTTTTTTTTTATGATTTATGGGTTTAGATTCCCGATGAACTCATGTCATTCATATCTGTATGGGAAAGAAAAGCAAGCAAGAAGTAGGCATATATATTATAATTAAGAAGTACCCATTTCAAATGTAAAGAACTAAAAAAAAAAAAAAAAAAAAAAAAAAAAGAAAAGAAAGAAAGAAAAGAAACTTGTCTGTTTAGTATTTGAATTAGTCTGCAGATTAATCCTCATTTAAAAAGAAATTGATAAAAAGGGTTGTTTATATACAGTGATGCCAGATGGTCAAAAATTATTTCCCCAAACAGGTCTTCAAATTTCCCCAAATCAGGATAGTTTTTTTTTTCCGAAAAAATCCCCAACTTGATTTATACTAAAAAGGGAAAATAAAAAAATGTTCACAAAAAAATATCAAGCAGATTTAAGCTCAGATTTTTCCCCAAATGAAGGCAATTTTTGAAAAAAAATCCCCAAATAGCAATAAAGCTATTGAAAGTCTCCCTAGTCGTAGGGATAAATCCTTACGTTGCCAACATAGACAGAAAGTTAAATTCCATAGATTTGTCCCGAAAAATTTTAAAATTCCCCAAAAAAGTCCCCACAAGCATTTGGTCCCCAAAATTGTCCCCAAAAGCCTCAAATATCTTCAAAATGGGGACAAAATCCCCAATCTGGCATCACTGTTTATATATGTATTTATATTTTTTTTTTATCCAATTGCGAGATACAAGTGAGATACGAGTGAGCATTAACCGGGCAGTTCGTCATATGTGAAGGAGCTAATAATGAGCGACCCTCGCTTCCCCTAACATAAACAACACATACATGCCTTGTCCGGGATTCGAGCCCGAGCCTTACGGTATGGGAGTCAGGACCATTAACCACCACACTATATGTGCGGTAAAAACTGATATAATTTATTATAAAAATCGCAAATTCAATTTTAATGGTTATTTTGAAAATTTCGAATTAAAAAAAAAATGAAACAATAAAAATTCATCATAACTTCTTTGCCAGCAATCGATATTTACAAATGAACCTATTTTTAAATTTTCCATATTTGTGAAATTAAAAACAGCGGTTATTTGTCGCAATAAGTGGATAATAATGAAAAAAAAAAAAAAAAAAAAAAAGGTTATACAAAATTAAACTTTTTTCTTAAAATCAAAATAATGAAATTCAAATTATGAAATTTAACAATGTAACAAAATTTACTACTTACTAAATCAACGATATTATAGGTAGAGAAATTTCTTAAACGAATACCGGTATGAATTCTGCGCCCGTGTTCCATCCCTGCTGGTTTATTTGACGAAACGATATTATATTAAATATTACGTTATTATGTTACGAAATTGTAAATAATTGTGTTTATTTTTGTATAAATTCTTTCAAAGAGGCTTAGTAAGTTGACAAAGTGCTAATTTTGTGCATTTCTAGTCGTTTTAGCGTTGAAATAGCCTTATTTTCCCTTAAAAACGCATTAAAAAGCCCCAGTAATGCACGTAATGGATTTGGCGCCAAATTTGGCGACTTTTTCCCACCTTGGCGATTTTTTTGGCGACCTTGGCGAGAAAATCCTTATATGGGATATACCAAATATGGAAGCTGTAAGTTGATTGGTTGACCACTTTCTAGAGTTTTCTCGAAAAATCTGGGCTCCATGGAACAGCATATAAGGAGCGCTTCCTCGCCAAGAGAGTCAGTTCAGTTCAGATCTCAGCCAGCGTCGCTAGTGATTGCATTGCTCTTAAGCCTCTTTGAGAGAGACTTGCTTCAAGTGTTATTGGTATACAGTTTGTACTGTGGATTTGCTATTGACAGCTGTTGTTTAAGCTGTGGTTACTGCTTGAATTGAAGCTGATAATTGGTTTATTGACCTGTATTTTTCTGGAACTTTCTGTGAATAAATTACTGAATTTTTGTACGTTTGGCCTTTCATTCTCAGACAACTCACGAACCCCCAAGTACGCAACATTTCTAGTGTCAGGAGTGGGGTTGTCTGTGAATGGTTATAACTAGAGCTATGGAGGAACAGATGAAGAAACTTCTAGAAAGCTTAGCTACCCAGATGAATGAAATGAAAGAAGGGCAAAGAGAAATGAAGGAAGGACAAAGAGAGATGAAAGAAAGTATGGAAGCATCGCAAAGAGAGATGAAAGATAGCCTGAGTCAAGAGATGAAAGAAATGAAGGCAGCACAAGAGAAAATGGAAACATCGCAAAGAGAAATGAAAGACGGCTTGACTGAAGAAATGAAGTAAATGAAAGATACTATGGGTGAAGTTCAGGAAGAAATTAAATCTAATCAAGATGAGATGAAGAGAGAGCTTTCAACGGTGAAAGAATCAATCGAGGGTAAATTAACGGTGATGGAAAATAGAATGGATGGAATAGAAGGGAAAGTTATAAAGATAGAAGAAAATTTTGAAGAGAAAGTTTTGA
This sequence comes from Salticus scenicus, assembly GCA_963930645.1. Lineage (NCBI taxonomy): Eukaryota > Metazoa > Arthropoda > Arachnida > Araneae > Salticidae > Salticus > Salticus scenicus. Next base: position 118,961,870 of record OZ005660.1, on the reverse strand, counting down.
AAATAGAAGAAAGTTTTGAAGAGAAAGCTATGAAGATAGAAGAAAATGTTATGAAGGTTGAAGAGAGTGTTACGAAAATAGAACGGAGTTTCGAGGAGAAGGTTAAAGAAAATTTTGATCAGGAACTGAAAAGAAGGTTGTCAGAGATAGAAGGTAAACTGAAGAGAATAGAAGAAGATCTGGAGAGAAAAGTGGAAGAAAAGTTAGAATCCATGCCCCAGGAAACTGAAAAGAAAGAGAGAAGAAGCCAGAATCACGAATTTATTAAGCTATCTACCTACGACGGCAGTTCCTCCTGGCATATATACAAGACGCAGTTTTCCATCGTAGCCGAAGCTAACGGCTGGGACTCTGTTGCAAAAACGGCTTATCTGGTAGGGTCGTTGCGGGGCGACGTCGCAGATATTCTGGAGACCCTTTCGAAGGAACAGCGATACGACTTCGAAGCTTTAACCAGAGCACTAGAACTACGTTTTGGAGCGAAATGGTCCAAAGAATATAGTCGACTCCAGCTAAGGTCCCGTCGTCAGAGACCAGGGGAAAGCTTACAAGAACTGGCATCAAACATCCAGAGGCTTTCACATTTGGCTTTCTCAGATTGTCATCCTGAAACACGCAATGATCTGGCTCTAGAATATTTCATTGATGCAGTCGGAGATCCAGATATTCAAAAAGCCCTCAGACTCTCCGGCGTGAAGGATGTGGAGTCAGCCCTAAAGCTCGAGACAGCCCAACAAGCCTCCTGTAAACATCGCCAGAACAGCACAGCAGACAAAGTGAACGGCTCTCAAGGTGATCTTAAAGAGATTCAGGAAATGATTGCAGAAATTAATAGAAGACTACGCCTTCTTGAGAGTAAGAAAGAAGGGAAGACTCCAACAACTAAATGCTGGGGCTGCGGAAAAAGGATGGTTCAACAAGATTTTGTGTGGATTATCGTCGTTTGAATGACATCACGAAGAAAGACAGTTACCCTCTTCCCAGAATTGACGACACATTAGACACACTTGCTGGCAATAAATGGTTCTCGACGTTGGATCTGAAGAGCGGTTACTGGCAAGTAGAATTACATCCTGATGATCGTGAGAAGACTGCATTCACCACGGGACAAGGACTGTGGCAATTTAAAGTTATGCCGTTCGGATTATGTAATGCTCCTGCCACCTTTGAACGCCTGATGGAGACAGTGCTAAAAGGACTTTCCTATGAAGCCTGTCTGGTGTATTTGGATGATATTATCATTGTGGGGCGCACCTTTGAAGACCATCTACGAAACATCCGAAAGGTGCTGGAGAAACTCAGAATGGCTAACCTCAAATTGAATCCAGGCAAGTGTAACTTGTTCCGTCGTGAAGTGAGCTACCTCGGCCATATCATCTCTGCCGAAGGTGTGAGAACTGATCCTGAGAAGATCTCTGCAGTCGAGAACTGGAGTCGCCCTGAAAATATACACCAACTACGAAGTTTCCTGGGGTTATGCACTTACTACAGGAAGTTTGTCAAGGGTTTCTCAAATATTGCCAGACCACTCCACAAGCTGACGGAAGCCAAACAGAAGTTCCTGTGGACAGAGGAATGTGAAAATGCGTTCAAGCGACTTAAAGAGGCCTTAACATCATCGCCTATCTTGACGTATCCACAGCCCGACAGACAGTTCATACTTGATACAGATGCCAGCCATGAGAGTGTCGGTGCTGTTCTGTCGCAGGAAATTGATGGTCAAGAACATGTCATTGCCTATTGGAGTAAATGCTTGTCTAAACCAGAGCGAAATTACTGTACCACCAGGAAAGAGCTACTCGCCATCGTAAAAGCCATAGAACATTTCCATCATTACCTCTATGGCAGAAGATTCCTGCTACGGACTGACCATGCATCTCTAACGTGGTTGCTCCAGTTCAAGAACCCGGAAGGACAGATTGCCAGGTGGATACAACGCCTCCAGGAATATGACTTCGAAATATGTCATCGTAAAGGGTCTCTACATGGTAATGCAGATGCCTTGTCACGGAAGCCCTGTTTGGAAAGCTGCAAGTACTGCTCTAGAGCCGAGCAGAAATACCTGCCGATAAATCCGGTTGCCTGCCAAGTTACTGTCTCAACACCATCAGATCAAGATCCCGATCCATGGAGTGCTGAAGAACTTAGAAAAGCCCAGTTGGAAGATCCTGACATAAAGCCAATATTACAGCTGAAGGAGACGACCAGCAACAGACCTATCTGGCAGGACATTTCCAGATTTAGTCCCATTACGAAAAGTTATTGGGCACTTTGGGACTCTCTTCATATCCGAAACGGCGTATTATACAGAAAGTGGGAATCTGATGATGGGAAAAGCTTCCGATGGCAGATAGCATTGCCAAGATCAAGAATTCCAGATGTTTTAGAACAACTGCATAGTAGCTCTACCGGAGGCCATTTTGGGGTAATGAAGACTCTGCAGAAAGTTCGGGAACGCTTCTACTGGTGCAAGGCAAAGAAGGATGTGGAGAAATGGTGTAAATCCTGTGATGCTTGTGCGGCACGTAAAGGCCCGCAGAAACGAAGCCGAGGAAGACTGCAACGGTATAACGTGGGAGCACCATTTGAACGGATTGCAATCGACATCTTGGGTCCTTTGCCACGGACCTCCAGTGGAAATAAATACATCCTCGTCGTGATGGACTATTTCACCAAGTGGCCTGAGGCATATCCCATTCCCAATCAAGAGGCATGCACAGTCGCAGAGGTCCTAGTGCAGCAATGGGTGTCAAGGTACGGCACGCCCCTACAACTTCATACCGACCAAGGTAGGAACTTCACCTCTGATGTTTTCAAAGGACTGTGTCAACTACTCGGCATAGACAAAACCCGGACAACACCCTTACATCCCCAGTCGGACGGCATGGTCGAGAGGTTCAATCGTACCATCCTGAATAACCTCTCCCTTCTAGTATCAAGGAACCAGCAAGATTGGGACTTGAAGTTGCCATTGTTCCTGCTGGCTTATCGAAGTGCTGTCCATGAAACCACCGGCTATACTCCAGCCCAAATGCTGTTTGGACGTGAACTTCGTCTCCCTTGTGATCTCCTGTTTGGTTGTCCACCCGATGCGCCTTCATCGCCCGAGGAGTACATCCAAGATCTCCAGGCACGATTTGAGGACGTTCACAACTTTGCTCGGGAGCGAATTCACATTGCATCGGAGAAAATGAAGACAAGGTACGATCTAAAGGCTACGCAACATGAGTTTCAGGAAGGAGAGAAGGTCTGGTTGTGGAATCCTGTTCGACGCAAAGGACTCTCTCCCAAGCTACAGTGCAACTGGGACGGACCATACACAGTCTTAAAAAGGCTGAATGATGTAGTGGTGCGGATCACTAAAACACCTTCATCAAAACCGAAGGTGGTGCACTATAATAGGCTAGCCAAGTACCACAAGTAACGGTAAAATTAAAATTTAAAATGTAAATACTTGTAAAATTTGCGCATGCGCACTGTAAATATTTGTATATAAATATTTGTACATATTTGTGAATTTTGTAAATATTTCCCACTTAATTTATATTTCTATGTTATCTTTATGTGCAACTTAGTTTTTGTGTTTTAGATTGTGTAAATTTGTTTAGTTTCGCCTCTTGACCAAGGGTTGCACTGCCCGGGACGTGCAGTCCTTGGGAGGGGGGCAGTGTTACGAAATTGTAAATAATTGTGTTTATTTTTGTATAAATTCTTTCAAAGAGGCTTAGTAAGTTGACAAAGTGCTAATTTTGTGCATTTCTAGTCGTTTTAGCGTTGAAATAGCCTTATTTTCCCTTAAAAACGCATTAAAAAGCCCCAGTAATGCACGTAATGGATTTGGCGCCAAATTTGGCGACTTTTTCCCACCTTGGCGATTTTTTTGGCGACCTTGGCGAGAAAATCCTTATATGGGATATACCAAATATGGAAGCTGTAAGTTGATTGGTTGACCACTTTCTAGAGTTTTCTCGAAAAATCTGGGCTCCATGGAACAGCATATAAGGAGCGCTTCCTCGCCAAGAGAGTCAGTTCAGTTCAGATCTCAGCCAGCGTCGCTAGTGATTGCATTGCTCTTAAGCCTCTTTGAGAGAGACTTGCTTCAAGTGTTATTGGTATACAGTTTGTACTGTGGATTTGCTATTGACAGCTGTTGTTTAAGCTGTGGTTACTGCTTGAATTGAAGCTGATAATTGGTTTATTGACCTGTATTTTTCTGGAACTTTCTGTGAATAAATTACTGAATTTTTGTACGTTTGGCCTTTCATTCTCAGACAACTCACGAACCCCCAAGTACGCAACAATATTATAGGTAGAGAAATTTCTTAAACGAATACCGGTATGAATTCTGCGCCCGTGTTCCATCCCTGCTGGTTTATTTGACGAAACGATATTATATTAAATATTCCAATTTCATTATTTTTTTCCCTCTATGTGACTCCGATGTCGATAAAAAATGACTATCATATCTTTTTCGGCTTGATTTTATTATCAATTATACATATTTTTTATTATTGTTAATATCACTAGTTTTTTTAGTATTTATTATAATCATTTTAATCTTTTTTTTTTTTTTTTTCAACGATTTCCTCAAATTCAGCTAATTATTTTGCCCACATTTAGCGGTTTATGACGGTGACTGAGAAAGGAAACGGCGAAATCGCCAATTTTTTCTTACATAGAATTACATCTCTTTCTTTAAATTACCATTTAGAATTTTATTATTATTATTATTATTATTATTATTTGCATAATTGCAATTGTAACATTTTTTTAATATCTTGTTAAATCATCCTTTTTCTGTTTATTATTATTATTATTACTATTATTATTATTCATTCCTTCAACCCAAGGATAAAAATTTATTTTCTTTACTTCAATAAATTGTTCTATTAGTGACATCAGTTTAAAACAATACTTTCAAGAAATCTTCAGGTGTTATATTAATAAGAAAATTGAAATATATTTATGTACAATTAATTTCTAGATTAGTCCTGTTTAGAAAAAAGAATTTTCATTAATGATGAGTGAATAATAATAATTAATTTTTAGTATTAAACATTCTTTAGAAAATGTCTTCTCTGTACAATGAAACTAAGGTTAATCAAGCAAATTTTTCTGAATGTTTATTCTTTGATTTTCCACTTAACTTACTACAAATGACAACTTTCATCACTTAAATTATTTTCAATGTTTCTTGAGAAAAATTTCTTTTATCGTTTGATACAAAATTTAATCATATATATTATTTTTATTGTTTCCAATGAAAAATTTCCTTTCACCGCCCGTTACATGCAAAGCCTATTCTCAAAGTGTTCAACGTAAATGTTTCTTCAATCTCTGAATTTAATCAATTTAATCCCTTAATGTTCACCACATATTTTCTTTCGCAATTTTTCAAAATCATTTCAAATAATTACAAGATAAAAAGAAATTTTTATATACCATGTTTTAAATTTTCTGTTAAATAATATAAACACTACCGAAGGTAGCGGGAACCCGGAACAGTTAGCTAAAATCATTTAAAAAAATCATTGCTATCGTGTTTTGAGCTATTATAAAAGTTTCAAATGGCTATCTAGCCGGGAAGTTAGTTAAATAAATTTTCGGTTGAATCATATAAACGCTGCCGAATACAGAAGGGACCTGAAACAGTTGACTAAAAGTATTAAAAAAATGTATTGTCACCGTGTTCAGAGCTGTCCTGAAAGTTTCAGATGTCTAGCTAGTCGGGAAGTTAATCAAAAATCGATTGCAAGATTTGTACTGGACAAACAAACAAACAAGAATCGAAGTTAATAAAAACATGGTAAAATAGCTGTAAGACACATAGCTGAACATAAATATGTAAAAAGAAAAAACTGGTGGATTTATTTTCGAGAAATTTTTCATTTGAAATACCTATAGGTTAATCTGGTTAAAATCAAATACTAATCAATTTAATTATTTAAAAAAATTATAAGTGCTCTAAATTGAAAAACGCACAACAGTTGTTTCAGGTCAAAATGATGATACATCCCTTCATCAAGCGAAAAAACTAATCAAGAGTATATTATCAAAGTAAGACGCAGTAAGACGCAGTAAGACGCACTCGCTCCTTCTAAGAAGTTTAAAGCAATTTCTGCTCGAGGTTTCCTCTGAGTTGCCGCTTTGACTGCAGCACTCGTGCCTACTTTGTTCGCCTGACGAAAGGTCATGTGTTCTTTCGACCCGAAACAATTGTTGCGCCTTTATTGCGTTTTATGGTGTCTATTCAAAGTTTTGTAATTAATAATTATTAATTATTGAAATACCATTTGTTAAATTTTGAAGTGTAATCCTATCTGTCTTATATAGTAGGAACAGAAGTTTAAAATTGATTAAAACAAGAAAAAAATATTGAAAAGTTGTTGCATAATAATAATAATAATAATAATAATAATAACAAAAGCTAAATTTTTGGAGTTTGGATTCAGTACAAAGCCAATACACCGTAAACTAGTATGATGTGGCTACCACAAGATTTTCTTCTATATAATTTTACACAAATTCATGCAGTACAAATTATTTATTAAATTGTTATTTAATAAAAGTATTAAGTGTTTTCCATGATAAATGCAGACGATTTTATCTGACAGAATTGTAACACTAAATGCCAAAAGAAAGTCAAATGTGTGCCAAGATGAGAAGAAATAAGGTTTTTTTTTTTTTTTTTTTTTTTTTTTTTGTTAAAAATCAAAAAAATTGATAACTTGTTTTAAATTATCAACGATCTGTGTCGTTTCAAAGGTTATGACGAGATCTTTCGAAAGATACCCATATTGAAAAGTTAATTTGCATCTCCAGGGGGCCAAGCGATGCTTCCATATGCACAAACTTTTTTCTAGTTTATTACTACTATTATCAATCGTTCATATTAATTTAACAATCACATGTTAAAAATAACTCTCATTATGTGCATTCATACAAAATTCTGTTCTATAACACCATGCTAAAAATTAAAATAATAATAATAATAATGGATAACAGCGCCACCTGTTGAGCGATTGGTTCCCAAATCGAATCAGTACCAATTTATGTCAGGGTCCAACTAAATACCAAGTTTGGTTAAATTTCGTTCATTGGTTCGTGAGATACAGCGTCCACAAAATTTGTGAAACACACACACAGACAGACATTTTTTTAAAACAATCAAATCGTGTTCAGGACATACCTAAACGTGTAAATCCATCAAAAACTCGAGTTCGAAAATTTTCACGAATCCAATTCTCTCCATATATATAGATAAAAGTAAAAATTAAGCTGTGGGGGGAAAAAAACTTTTCTTTCTCAACAAAATATTATCTGTATATATATATAAATTACGTGTCACGATGTTTGTCCGGGGTAAACTCCTAAACTAAGGAACCGATTTTAATGAAATTTTGCACACTGTGTGCAGTTTGGTCCAACTTGAGAGATAGGATAGTTTTTATCTCAATTTATTGTCACAATATTATTTTATTGCAATTATTTGTTAATTATAGACCTTTATTAAAGTTGCTCCAAAATATCTGTGAGTTCCATTAATTTAATTGTTGCCAAAAAAAAAAAAAAAAAAAAATACGAGTTCATTTTCTTTCGACATAAAAATAAATACATTTAATCAAACGTGAACGTTAAAAAATTATAAAAAGTTAAATTATGCATCTCACGAAAATTGACGTCATAATCAATTTAAAGATTTTATACACATTGATAAAGTGCTAATGTAGTTCTATCATAGATATAGTAATATATATAGATCTCTCATCCCCATGTTATCGTACAAAGATTTTTGATGCCGAAAAAAAATAAATAAATAAAAGCTTTAGAAACAGCCATTAAGTGGTATTGAAAAAAAAAAAAAAAAAGAAAAGAAAAGAAAGAAAGAAATATGAATTTGAAACTGTATCTGGAGTCTTCCATTCCCCTTTAGCAAATAAATTATTCATAAATTTTATTTGCTAAAATATTAGTATGTATTCCCGTGTGTATTCACTCGGGGAAAGACGGCCATATTTTGGTAAAAACGTCGTCTTTTCCCAAATGAAAAGGAATAACTTTTTTCTCCCCAATGATCACTCTATTCTATATATGCTATACTATATCTATGAGTTCTATACGCAAGCGAAGTGTGACTCACTGACCGTCTGTGCAGCCAAGAAAAAGATTTCCTATGTTAATTGCCCAATGGATTTTTTGTAAGAAATTATTAAAAATCGAGGAAATTTATTTCCCGATTTTAATCCTTATATATGGGTATAGATATGTATTAGTTATCGCGGGTGTTAGATTGAATTATTTTGCTGTCAAATTGACAAAATTTTAATTTTAAATTTCAAAACTCTGTCGCCCTTGGCTTTTTTTATTATTATTATTATTATTTGGCGATCAAAAGCGTAACACGAAAATATACATGCCAGATGTATGCATTGTACGAAATGTAATATGTATTATTCATTGTACGTATGTATGACATGTAATATGTATTGTACGAAATATTGTTTCATATTATTCATTACTCTTTTAATATAAGTTGTTAAAATAACCATAATTTTTGAAAGGAATTAAATATTTTCGCCAGATAATTTGGCGATATTCTTTTTTTTTCGCCAAGGATGACAGAAATGAAATCTATTCCGCTGCAAAATATTAGTATCTTACATCAGATATTTTATTTAGACATTTGAAAACAAATTTGACTTCAAACTATGATAGAATATTTATCATTTCCCTTTTAATTAGTATATTATTAGTATATTAAAATTTAAAAGCATGGTATATAAAAAGTTTTTTTTTTTTTTTTTTTTTTTTTTATCTTATAATTATTCTTATCTTAATCCTCAATGTTTCCCATCTTTATTAACTTGAATTTACTATTAAAATTTTAACATACTCAAAAACTTCTCATCACTTCGTTAAAATACACTAAACTTTTTCAAAATCTTTTTCTATTTAAAATGATACATGTATTTACTTTAAATGTCCAATATTTCATAAGATTTCCAATTTTAAAGTTTTAAAATATTTATCAAATTTACTTATTTTTCTGGTTTAGCCTTATTGTTTTCCTTTTTATAACTACAGCTGTTGCCCTCTTTAAAATATTTAAAATGATGAGGTCATTTTATAGTAAAATTATCCATTATAGCATGTATTATATTTCACTCCTCCATAAAAATTGATTTTAAAATCGTCTGTTTCTTTTATACTTTTATTTTAATAGAATTTAATTTATATATTAGTCATTTTAGCAATTTTATCCAAAGTAGCATTAGAAATAATATATATCACTTCTCCATTAAAATTTATAGGACCCTACAATAAAATTAATTTGTGCTTAATATCAACACTACGAAAATTTTTATCAATCGCTTCCAAATTTTGACCTAAGTTTCAAATCTCAACCCTGTGGGTTTTTACATCGGCTACAACGTTTTCGTCTTTGTTCGTAAATAATAATTTGACTTTACTAAATAGTTTACAGCCGTATAATTCAACGTATAACTTAGTCACAGCAACGCGTGGCCGGGTCTGCTAGTATTCATATAAACGTTCCATGACTAACAAAATATCAACAAAACTTTTAAAAGATTTTTTCATTATTAAATTCTAGCTGTATACGCCTCAAATCACATTTTTTCCGCCTTTTAAATTTCATCATTTATATAATTCATGAGTTTAGATTTTAGCTGAATTCATGATGGTCATATAGAAAATAAAGAAAGAGATTGGCCCAAGTACCTTCGTATAAAAAAATTATCCCAATTATTATTATTATTATTATTATTATTATTATTATTAAAGATATATCTGTGAAGGAATTTTATTTTATTTCATTTTATTTTATTTTTGAGGAGGGGGGAATAAAATACTATTTTTCAGCAAATGTTTATGCGAAAATTTATTTTAAATTTCTACATTAAAACCTTGTAAACCCGTGTGAAATTTTCGTGCTTTATTTCTTTTCTTACTTATCTTTAAAATTTTAACTCATAAATCTTATACTAATTTCAACACCCAATTTAAACTCATCAGAAGCCAAATTATTATTAGATTCAAACGAATATTGTGCGATAGTGAAACCAAAATCCTTCAAAGAAAGTTTTGAAAATAAAATTTATGTTTGGCGATTCAGTTTACATACTTTCCCAGGCAGTACAGCTTTAGTATAGAATCCCCATGGCAAGTTTTAGATTTTTGTCGTCATGTTGGCAGTTTCTTTTTATTTATTTATTTTGGCATATTTTTTTGTTAAAAAACCTTTAAACCTATTTTGATTATATTATTTTATTATTGCGTTTTTAGTCTGATTATGAGTTTGCTTCATAGTCTGTTACTCTTCTAAAAGTTACTGCTACATTTAAAATGACGTTTGTAAGGATTTTAAAGATGCAACCTTTAAAATACATTTTTCTATTAAATAATCCCATCAGAAAAATGCTGTCCTTTTTCTGATTAGATCATTGAACCGAGTCCGCCTGTTAAAATATTGCCCGTGTATAAATATTATTTTTTACTCTCGCTTATTTTTTATTACATCACTATCGTATCGTTCAGACAAAATTTAATCTTAATTCCAAAAATGCATGTATTTTTATTTTTAATAAATAACATTTGAAATCAACCAGGAAAATGAGGTAGTTAATGGAAAAAAATAATCTGGTGTGTCAATCACATGACTTTCTCTTACCCAGAAATTTAATACTATAAGTACAGATTAGAGATTAAGGGTTGAGATAACGAGTACTGTATGTAAACTTATGTTAAAACAACTCAAATTAGGCTGCGGAACAGCTTTATTTGACAAATAATTCCATGTGAGGGGGTCTACCGCCCCCCTCACCCACCCGTTTCATTATTGTATCCACATTTATACGGAATTTAAATCTGTTATTAAGTTCTAAAGTTCATTTAAAGTTATTCAGACAACTTTCACACGCATCATTCCCTGAAACTTATCAATCTTAAACAAACTTTTCTAGTAACAAACGTATTAACTTCAAAATACATCATTTCGATCGACTGAAATTATTTGTTTTTAATTTAATCTTACAGACACAGACAAACATCAAATTATAAAGCTTGACTTCGGTATTCAGGAAGCCTCAAACCGTACAAATATACAAAAAACGAAGCAATGAATATTTAGCTTAAAAAAATACATTATTCACCATATGGCTATGGGCAGTTAATTTCAATTCTTGAACAGCTTTCCTGGACGTGGTAAAATATTAGAGTAAAGCACTTCCACTAGGAAATAAAAAGGAATGTTATGGCTTAAATATTGGCAGCCCTGTATATCTTCTAAAAGTTGTGTACACATCATATTGTGCATATAAATATAATCCTATATTAATAACACACGATACAATCTAAAGTACACTTTCATCAATTTTCGAGTATTGTCGCGTTATAATCTAATTCTTTTGTGTATCCCTGTAAACGAACAGGGAATGATTTCTATACCATATTCCACATAAAACATGTTTTCATGCAGATAAAAATGTATATATTCGTTTCATTTGGTTTAGTGCAGTCTATAGATGTTAAACTCTACTTACCTGCAATTTCCCCCACAGACGCAATATATTTGAATTTTAATGGGTGTCTCTGTACACGAACCATTTGCTTGATCTCAACGGAAAATTTAGCATCCTGTGTGATACACATTTAGAATACCACGTTTGAACATTCTGCTATAATTTGTTTTTGAGATATGCTGATAACAGATAGACACACAGACAGACACATACACAGACCAACCGCTAAAAACATGATTTTTGGATTCATGGGACCGTAAAACGTGTAAATATAACAAAAATTCAGTTTTGAAAATTTGACCCATAAACAATACTTTCTCTACCTTATATGTAAGAGAAAGTAAAAAAGTAGGATTTACTTTAGGATTAGTGAACTAATGGAGAACCGATTTTGCATATTTAGGTATTTTTATATCACAAAAAAAAAAAAAAAGAAAAAGAAAAAGAAAAATCTACACTTTTCTTGTATAAATTTATCAGTATATGCAAAAATATAAATATTATTCGTCACAAACAATTTTTCCTGTATGTTTTTATTACTTTTTGCATAACTAATCGCAATTCGTAACACCCGCTGAAATGAAATTGTACTCAGATAGCAGGTTAACAACGAAAATTGTCACAGATAAAGAAATAAACTGCCGAAGATTCTAGTTGCGTTCGGAGACGATAAAATAGTTATGGTAAAATTAAAATTAAAATTAAAAAATAAAACTAGTTTTTTAAGTAGAGAGAATAAAAAGGTATTAAAAATAAGTAAATTAATTAAATAAATAAATAAATAAAAAATTAAAAAAAAATTGTGCTTTTGCAAATTTTAAGATATTTTGTAAATAAAGTAATATTGATTGATCACAAAGAAGAGTGTTCTTTTACAAGACTTGGGTACAGCTTTAGTACAGTACCCTCTTGCTGATAATTAAATTGTTGTCTCTTTCGCGATAAATTAAAATAGCTATAGCAGTTACGTTAGAAAAGAGCTTGGCAAGAAACGACAGAGCTACTTCAATGCCAAATTTCCAATTTCGCCAATTTAGGGCTACTAAAGCTGCTTCAAAATATAATTATTTTCTCTATTTTATAACGCATTTAAATTGAACATGTGTATTTTTAATAAATATTTTTTGTAAAAAAAATAATAAATAAATAAATAAATAAAGGTACCATGATGGCGTTTACAAATTTATTATTATTTCTATAAACCAACCGCTATTAACTAACCACGAAATATTTAAAATGGAAAATATATATAATAAAAGTAGCATCACTTGTGCTCGCATAACAATTTTTTTTAGTTTTAAGATAAGAAACTATTCCTACGGTAGATATTACTTCTATAAAATTCAAAAATTCAAACTATACAAGAAAATGCAACCAACATCGTTGCTTTCTTTATTCTACTCTATTTCTTAAAATAATTTTTATAGATGCCACACCGCACCACATAAACTTTAAATTTTACATATACTTTTTAAGATAGCACGCGATCATGTTTTACATAAAAATTAAATCATTAAATTCATTTTTTTTTACTTATTTTTATTTCATTTTGCACGCGCACTTTTTATTTCCTAATTCAAAATTATTAAAAAAAAAAAAATCGATGGTGTTTGTTTCGATACTGATTATTATTAATTTTCTTTTATTTTTCTTCCAAAAAAGAAAAAAAAAAAAAAAATGATTTTGATGAAATTCTGGCAAAAGCAAAATTTAGTTTAGAATGGAGGACTATTATTGTTATTATTATTATTATTTTTCAAATTAAAACATTGCTTTCAAATTATTCAGTTATATTTTCGATAAATTTTAGATTTCGATAAATGTCCAACTATCGAAAAATGGAAAAATGACACCGCAAAAATCCCAGATTGAGACTAATAGTCCTCAGTCTCAGTCCTAATAAAATAAAATGAAATAGTGTAACAAAGGTTGCTACATAAAGAGATATGAGAATTTTAACATACCATCGCTATGCATTTAAGAGCTAACTCCACTGTAAGAAATAGGGTCTTAAAAATAAGTATATATTGTCTCAAAATAGCCCCGAAACAATATATACTTAAATTTGAAAACTCATGTACTCATTTTTGAGTATATTGATATGCTCTAAAATGGAGTTGACACATAAAAATCCCAATATCCCCATGTTTGACATGTCCATGTACTCAAAAATGAGTACATGGGTTTTCAAATTTAAGTATATATTGTTTCGGAGCTATTTTGAGACAATATATACTTATTTTTAAGAACCTATTTCTTACAGTGTGGTCCGAATAAGAGAAACATTTATATAAATAGTAAGTTTTCTGCGGATTATTATAATTATTTTCATATTACAATTTCTTCTTAGAAATCTCAATAGTTCATTTGCTATAAATCGCAAAACTTGATATTTAAATTCGAAAAAATTCACTTAATCTCAAAAAATAAAAAGTAAAACTCTGCTTGTAAGTTATTAAATATTTCAAGAGAAAATTTCATCATAAAATCCATAGTGCTTTACTAAATATCGCAAATTTCTGTAAATGTTTCAAACAATAGAGAAAGAAAAATCTACATTCGCGGTATTAAAATTTTCATTGTTCTTTTTTTTTTTTTTTTTTTTTTCGAAAATTTATGTTGAGAACAAAAACTTTATTTTATTCCTATTTTTCAAAAAAGAAAAAAATAAATAAATAATTCGCACCAGAATTTTTTCAATGAAAAATATATTCGTTATAAAATAATATTTCAAAACTGTGTCTAATGTTTTTTCTTCAATACTTCTAGAAAAGCTGTTTCCTAAATGGCTGTTATTAAGATTAGATAATTTATATTTTTTATGCAGTGATTTTAAAAAGGATAAAAAAAAAAATGATAAAATAAGTCTTTTAAATCTTTGAACAAATACACTGATGGAAAAAAAAATCCCAACACCAGGAAGGAGCTGTGCTAGATAAACGAAATTTGGTAGGCGCGTTTATACATCTGAAAGATGACGTCGATTCAAATTTCGAGCTACGCGCATAAGTGTGGCGCTTGTAGCAACACTATGAACATGCAAATGAGGTTTGCTTTAAATAAGCGCTGTAAGGTTCGTGATCGTTATTTACAGTTGAGATTTGACATAGTGGGTTAATGTTAGTCAAGGATGCCTCTAAGAAGACGAAGAAGCCATTATCAACAGCTCACTGAGTTTGAACTAGGTCGTGTAGTAGGGCTACGAGAAGGTGGGTTTTCTTTCCGCGATATTGCAGAAAGACTTGGCAGGAATGTATCCACTGTGCATGAGTGTTGGCAGCAGTGGTCAAGGGAAGGTACTGCCTCAAGAAGACCGGGTTCCGGACGGCCACGTGGCACTACTGAGAGAGAAGACCGCCGTGTTCGGCGTATGGCTGTGGCTAATCGTACTGCGTCTGCAGCTGAAATTCGAGCTGCAGTTGGCACCACAGTGCAACGAACTGTTACAAATCGGTTACTTCAAGGACAGCTCCGAGCCAGACGCCCTGTAGCGTGCATTCCACTGACTCCAAACCACTGCCGTTTGCGACGTGAGTGGTGTCAAGCTAGAGTTCATTGGAGGACGGAGTGGAGATCTGTTGTGTTTTCTGATGAAAGCCGGTTCTGCCTTGGTCGCAGTGATAGCCGTGAGTTGGTTAGAAGGAGGCCAGGTGAACGCCTGCTAGCGACCTGTCTGCGGCCTAGACACACAGGGCCTACTCCTGGAGTTATGGTTTGGGGAGCAATTTCGTATGACAGTAGGAGCACTCTCGTGGTTATCCCACGCACCCTGACTGCAAATTTGTACGTCAGTCTAGTGATACAACCTGTTGTGCTGCCATTCATGAACAGCATTCAAGGGGGTGTTTTCCAACAGGATAACGCTCGCCCTCATACCGCTGTTGTAACCCAACATGCTCTACAGAATGTCGACATGTTGCCTTGGCCTGCTAGATCACCAGATCTTTCTCCAATCGAGCACGTATGGGACATCATTGGACGACAACTCCAGCGTCATCCACAACCAGCATTAACCGTCCCTGCATTGACCGCCCAAGTGCAACAGGCATGGAACTCCATCCCACAAACTGATATCCGACACCTGTACGACACAATGCATGCACGTTTGCATGCTTGCATTCAAAATTCTGGCGGTTACACCGGTTACTAATGTACCAACATTTCACATTTCAAATGGCTCTTCTCGCCAATGGCTCTACCTGTGATCTTGAAACTTTAATCAATTAAATATGTTACCTAGACAAATGTATTGCTGAAATTTCATTACTGTACAATAATTTTTTCTTGGTGTTGGGATTTTTTTTTTTCCCATCAGTGTATATCAAATAAATATCGAGGAAACACGCTTTTACAAATAATTTGCAACGGTGTATTTTCACAAATTCAATTATCCGTTTGCATGCAATTATATTACAAAGAAAAGACAAGAAAAAGCAAAATTACAATTGTGTCCTAAATATAATTTATTCTGGACAAGAGTCCTATTATTTATATTTATATTTATATTTATCTTCTTTTTTTTTTATTATTGCGGGACATAATGGTGTATTCGAAATGATCTAAAAAAATATATAAACATTAATGCTTTATTTTTTTAACAAAGAATAATTTAAAAGGCAGAGAAAAAATATAGATGAAAATTTAAATTATGAAATTTAAATTCTGTCCTAAAGAGAATTTAATTTTGAATTTAAATTCTCATTTATTATTATTACTATTATTTTAAACTGGATGTTACCAGGAAGCGTGCTTTCATCTTAATGGTCTGCAGCGAAAAGGTATCTACGGTTTTTTCCCACTTGTTGGAAAGAAATTTTTATCTCGTCCAAAAAAGAAAGGGGATTATTTATTTTTTCTTATGAAACATTTTTGATAGAGATTTTGTTCTCAATTTAATAGAATTACCAAATTCTGTTAAAAAAAATATTTTAAATTTTTCAAACAAAAATTTATTTAACCCCTGTATGAAGAATTCATTCATGTGAATTGTTCTTAACATTTTGGAACAAAATATTGATTTAATCTCTGTATCGCAAATACAGCCATTTAAATTTTTCTGAGTATTTCGAATTATAAAAATATAGTATCTGAAAAAAAAAAAAAAAAAAAAAAAAAAAAAAAGTTTGTTTGCAGTTTATTAGGACTGAGGGCCTATTAGTCTCAATCTGGTATTTTTGCGTTGTCGATTTCGATAGTTGGACATTTGTCGAAATCTAAAATTTATCGAAAATATAATTGAATAATTTGAAAGCAATGTTATAATTTGAAAAAAGAAAAAAAAAAAAAAAAAAAAAAAAAAAAAAAACTAATAGTTCTCCGTCCTAAAGTAAATTCTGCTTTTGCCAGAATTTCATCAAAATCTTTTTATTATTATTATTATTATTATTATTGAAAGAAAAAGAAAAGAAAATTAATAATAATCAGTATCGTTACAAGCGATATCGAAAAAGTTTTTTTTTTTTTATATAATTTTGAATTAGGAAATAAAAAGTGCGCGGGAAATAATATGAAATAAAAATAAGTAAAAAAATGAATTTAATGATTTAATGTTTTTGTTTTTCGGGGGCTGCTCATCCATATAAAAAATGCGTATTAAAACGAGTCGAAAAAGGAAGCGAAATAAGTATTGAGTTATATTACGATAAATATGATATATAATATGATACGATACATTAGACCTATCGTCCAGGGTTAGTAGGCATTTTCGTTGAAAGAAATAGTTTGTTCGTTCGGTGCAACTTGCACATTAGTCTCGTGAGGTACAACTTTCACATTAGTCCCTTGAGGTACAACTTTCACTTTAGTCCCGTCAGGTACAACTAGCACATTAGTTCCCCCTTTAAATATAGTGATTTTTATTACTATTTCTTTTCTTTCTTTTTTTTTTTTTTTTTTTAAATGTGATATTGAGAATAAATTCAACTTTTTTTAGATATTTAGTGTTATACTACTTCTCTAATATGGAAATCGTCTTCATTATCATGGAAGATAATTTTTTTAAATACGAATTTTAATAAATTATTTTTACTGGGTGAATTTGTATAGAAAAATATAGAAGAAAGTCATGTGGTGGCCACAACACACTAGTTATTTATTATTATTTCTTTCTTCTATATTCAATTGTATTGAATTAGTAGAAATTTTCGTCTTCTGGTTTTGAAAGAAGGTTCTAAAACACGACAAGACAATTTGTTAAAAATGCTTATCTAAATTTCTATCTGCTTAAAATTTTGTGGCATCTCTAGTTTAAGAACTAATCCACTGAATTTCCTATGTTTATATACAGTTTTACCTTGACATAAATAAGTAGCTATCGATTTTTGGTACAAATTATCCAACAGGTGGCTTTGACATCACATTGTTTTACAGTTTTTAATGCGGCAGTATCGAAAAAATTTTCCTACAAATTGGCACAATGGAAATTATTTTTAAAGGCACATTCTGTGATTGATGAAGAAAAAATTATTGTAGTAATAGTCAACTAAGAAAAAATTTGGTTAAGATTAAAAACTATTAAAAGTTTAAAATTAGAAAACATTTCACGTGTATATATAATATATAAAAGGTAACAAACCACTTTAAAACACGTAGA
Organism: Salticus scenicus; assembly: GCA_963930645.1. Classification (NCBI taxonomy): domain Eukaryota; kingdom Metazoa; phylum Arthropoda; class Arachnida; order Araneae; family Salticidae; genus Salticus; species Salticus scenicus. The sequence goes on along the minus strand of OZ005660.1, from coordinate 118,943,738 downwards.
TACAATATTTTTATTAAAAACGACACAAGGATGCAGCATCACTTCATAAAATTTGGCACACGTTGTGCTTATAGAGAAAAAAATACTGAAAATGATATTGAAATGAAAAAAATTTTATTGTAACCGTAATTTAAAAAAAAGTTTTATTGTAACCGTAACTTTAAACCGTTTGAACTTCTCTTGTTTATATATTGCTGGTTCTATGTAACGCAATTACACCTGATGATGCTATTGTTATAATAGCGAAAAGCTTTGTGTCGTTTTTAATAAAAATATTGTATCTACGTGTTTTAAAATGGTTTGTTACCTTTTATATAAAAAATTTTGTGTTTGGGAGAGCAACCCTCCTCTGGAAGGTTGATTATTACTTCTATAATCACCAGAACTTTTCTTTTCTTTCTTTCTTTCTTTTTTTTTTTTCAATATTTTGGTGAAAAAGTTGGTCCCAGAATCAGCTCCTATCCCACTTTCATACTTGCCAACCATCTCATTAATAACCGTACAATTGTTAACGCCCTCTGAAAAAACGCCCCTTTTCTCACACCAATATATTTTTAGAGTTATTCTCTCCAAATGTTATTACAATTAAATAAGAATAAAATTACTCTAAAAAATTATTGTTGGGGAAAAGAAGGCGGGTACTAAAAATTGTACGTTTGGCAAGTATGCAATCTCGATGTAGTCTATATTTCACCATTTTGATTCCCGCTCCTCTCAATATGTTTTGAGATACTACGTTAATTGAATACACCATTAAATTTGCACCAGTTTTCTTCATGCATGTTTCACAACTCGGTGCTAAATTAGTGCTCCGTTTTAGGTATTGGTTTACACTGCTCTTGTTTGCACATGCTTAGTGCTGATTCGTTGGCCGGTGTAATGACGTATCAATGCCGATGAAGTATGTGTGAATGAAAATAATAAAGTCATTTTTATGATGTTACATTTAAACAGGTTTTCCTGATGTATCTTTCTAGCCTAGTAAATATTTGGTTTCTATGCATAGAATTTTAATTACTGTATTCAAGTAAATTAAAAAAAGAAAAAGAAAAAAAAAGGGAAAAAAACGAAGAAGAACAAGAAGAAGGCTGGGGGATATTTTTTACTGGCTGCCAGAAATGTTTGTTGGCAACCAATTTTCAAAATTTCTGGAGCCCTAATAATTACTATAATATTAATGATTAAGACAATTCTAAAGAAAAAAAAAATTTCATAAAAGAAAAAAAAAAAGAAAAGAAAAAAAATGCTGGGATATTGTTTGTAAAGTACAAAATTGACTTCTTTCAACGTTTAATGTTATAACTCTCTGAGAAGACAATAGTCTACTCTTTTAAAAATTTCAACAGAAAACTCTGTGTAATCTATTATCTTATGTAAAATTACAGAGAAAAATAAACGGAGATGTTAAAAAACGTATTTTATATATTCATTTTAATAACTAATATTAATTCAATTAATTATTAGTGAAAATGTATTTCGGACTTTGCTTTTTCTAAAGTAGAAAAAGCCATTTTAAATTTTAATTAAAAATTTAAATAATAAAATTAGGTAAAAATACACAACAAAGATAGAGAATCTCGATTATTCACTTTTAACTAAGAATTACTGGAAATTTACAGAGACTCTGGATAAATATTTACATTAAATTTACAGAAATTTTTAACAGTGCACATTCATCATGGTATTGTATAATATAAGGTAAAGCTAGGCGAGATTGCGCGGTAGGAGAGATTGCGCACATAGGGGATCGGAAGGAAAGAGTAGAGTGAGCGAGTTGAAATTTTAGTTAGTTGTACAACATCAATAGTGAAGTGCCGACTTGAATTTGCATATTGTTTGCTTCAATAGTTTAAGATAAATATTTTGTCTCATTCTCGAAAATAAATGCTTGAATTTTCATAACTCTTCCTAAGAATTTCAGTACAATGGTAGTAGTACAAAATATTTTTAAATTAAACAATTTCTCATAACCTACTAACCTAGACTAACTGTAAAAGAACCACGATTTTCTCTAAAGGTGAGTAATTATTTAATAAAACACTGCACAATCTCTCCTACCAAAATGTGAGAGTTTGCGCTTTTGCTGTGTAGGAGCGATTACGCATTTAAAATTCTATACTAACAGGGATTTTGTAGCTTATTAGTGATAACAAGACAATGGTGATGAGTTTGTTGAATGCCTGGGACTGTACCAAAACCTAACTTCGACAAGTGATTGGACTAATTCAAACCATTCGAGACGGCGCACCACCTTTATGGAGACTATCCACAGAATCTGAAACTGAACATTATTCAGGAGTGGCACAATCGACAAAAGCCACACCTCTCAGGGGATTTACCTCTAGAATGCTGTTAGCCTATGAGAACTTTATCGCAAAGGATTTAAATGTTATTGCATATTATTTAGTTTCGCAATACTTTCAAGTATGATAAGTTTTCAGTTTTCAGTGCAGCTGTCGGCTGCGTAAATAGATCAGATAAAACTAAATTCAAGCAAACAATATCAATCTACTCAATCTTCTTTTTAATGCAGGGGTCGTACTCTCCGCCCTTTTTTTCAGGACACTCTCAGAAATCAGAAATTTTCAAATATATTGCTATCACTATATTTGTACTATATAATCGCTACCCTGTATAATCGTGGAACAGTACTATAAATGTATTCAGAATAATTCTACATGAAGTCAGTGGCGACTATAAAGGTGAAATTTTCTTATCTGTGAAAGTGTTCTGAAAAAAGGGCGGAGAGTACGACCCCTGTTTTACGGAATGTAATCGTCTAAATTTCAATAAAATAAAATGAATAAAATAATCGTAAAGGATTTTAAAGCGTAAAGGATTTTAAAACGTAAAGGATTTTTCGGAGAAAGGTTTTGAGGAAAAAAAGACTTTTATAAATAATAAATGGTAGACGGATTATGCGCTTAAAAATGGGCGGGACTGCCCACATATCATTGTGCTAACGTTTTTTTTTTTTTTTTTTTCTTTTTCTTTGCTCGGAAATACCTGTTCGAGACGCATTTAACTTGTGATATGTGGTTGCACAATAACTGCACATGTAGAATAATAAGTGCAATGATTGTGGACAACGAGAGATTCGGTCAGCAAACAAGAAACCATCCTAGTTGAAAAGACTAATTTTAAGGAGCAGTAATTTTAAGTTAAGCGTGTTAACTAGTAACTTAATACTATTTTCTGGTCTTGTTCTTTATCTAGTTTTGTTCTTTTTTTGTTTTTTGTTTCTTTAATATTTTTTCTTTAAATAATTTTTTGTAGTTCTTTTTAAATTTCTTTTATTTTTCTGATTTTTTTTAAATTATTGAATTGAAATATCCACTCCCAGCGGAAAAATATTTGTTTACAAATACATTACAACAATGTCATTTAAGGGAATTATTATTACTGATAGTGTAATTGTTGTTATAATTAAGCGCAATCTCTCCTACCCATGGGCGCAATTACTGCTACCCTATAAGGAGAGATTGCGCAAAATAGCTCTCTTGGTTTTATTATTACAGTAATTTTAAATTACAACAGAGCAATAAAAAGCAATGGAAATGTATAGAAGAAGGTTTAATTCAAAGTTATGCATCAATAGTTTAGCAAAAAATTAATATTTGGAATTTTCATATCATTTTGTTGAATTGTGCACAAACACTCCTAGCTTTACCTTAGTATAGAAGAAAGATTTGTAATAACCGAAACCTGCTAATTTTTTTTTTTTTTTTTTTTTTTCCCTTTCTTTTTTTTCAGATGAATATTTTTTTTTTTTTTTCTTCCAGATGAATTTTTTTTTTTTTTTTTTTTTAGAATTTTATGTGCTTCACTTAGTAAAAATCACAAATCTCGTCGAGAAAATTATTCTCGATGCTTCTATTTAAAACGCTTTTTACTTTCTTCTATATGTAACATAGAGAAAGTATTGGATTCATGAAAATTTTCGACCTCCGTTTTTTGATGGATTTACACGTTTTTGGATGTCCAGAACACGAATTGATAGTTTTTAGAAAATGTCTGTCTGTCCGTATCACTTTTTTGAGGACGCTGTATCTCATGAACCAATGAATGAAATTTAACCAAACTTGGTATTTAGTTGCACCCTGACATAAACTGGTGCTGATTAGATTTGGGGATCAAACACTCAACAGGTGGCGCTGTGACCGCATTTTATGCAAACTTTTAACATGGCAGTGTAGGAGAAAATTCGTATAAATGTGCATAATCAGAGTTATTTTAAACTTATGATTGTAAAATTAATATGAATTATTGATAATAGTGGTAGTTAACAAGGAAAAAAATTTTGTGCATGTGGGGGCATCGGATCCCCCCTGGGGGGGAAGATTCCCCCCGGGGGAGTACATTTTCAAGATCGGTTATATTTCGAAAGGTCTCGTTGATAATAATAATAGTTAACTAGGAAAAATAGTTTGTGCATGTGGGGGAAAAGTTTCAAGATGGGTACCTTTCGAAAGGTCTCGTCAATACCTTTAAAACGAATGGTTGAACTATAAATCTGTGATAATTTAAAACAATGTTATCGATTTTTTTTACTTTTAACAAAAAAAAAAAAAAAAAAAACTTTATTTTATTTTATTTTTTTAACGAAATTTAACCAAATTCAGTATTTAGTTCGTCCCCAACATAAACTGGTGCTGATTACATTTGGGTATCAATTGCTCAACAGGTGGCGCTGTGATCTCATTTTTTTCTAAATTTTTAACATGGCAGTATAGGACAAAATTTTGTATAAATGTACATAATGAGAGTTATTTTTAACTTGTGATTGTAAAATTAATATGAATTATTGATAATAGTAGTAGTTAACTAGGAAAAAAAATCTGTGCATGTGGGGAAGAACCCCCGGGGGGGGGCGGAGCGTAAATTTTCAAGATGGGTATCTTTCGAAAGGTCTCGTCCATACCTTAATAACGAATGGCTGAACTATAAATCTGTGATAATTTAAAACAAAGTTATCGATTCTTTTTACTTTTAACAACAACAACAAGAACAACAACAAAAAAAAAAGCATTTTTTTTTTTTTTTTTTTTTTTTTTTTTTTGTTACTGAGTGAATTTTTACAGGAAAATATAGAAGAAAGTCTTGTGGTGGCCACAACATACTAGTTTGATATATATATATATATATATATATATATATATAAAGTTTGTTTTTCATTCTTTTTTTCTCTGACGAAAATATTTTTATAAAAATATTTCTAGTTGCTTTACTGTAAATTTTAAAGTTCGTCATATCGCAAATTCAGTCATACAGATTAATTCTAATTGTTTCAAACGCAAAATATCATTTAATCGCTATATTAAAAATTTTGCCGTACAATTTACTGTCAAAGATTCAAACGATAATTTTATTCAATTGCTATATCCAAAATTCAGTCATGAATTTTTTTCTAAATAATTCTAAAAACTAGTGTGTATATATATATATGTGTGTGTGTGTGTATATATTTTTAATGTTTCTAAATAACTAATGAATACGGATTTCTCTCAGAATCCACATTAATTGTAAAGAACATTTTAGAACGGAATTCTAACATGCATCTATAGCACACCACATTGTCAGTCACCGAATTTACATATTTCTGGCGCTAACTTATGTGCAAAAATGCAACTTTCTGTTAAATTCTATACAGAGTGTCCCATAAGTCTGCAGACATTTCAAATATTCATAAAACTTGAAGGAATTAGTAAAATTGAAGACGGTACCCTAAATGCTACAGAAACAGCTATCTGCTTTTTTCTTATTTATTTTTGGTGTTCTAGACGTTGTTATTTGCCTTGTGTACAATCCCACGCCAAGTCTTCCACTAATATAGGGGAAAATATTCTTTTGTGGTTTACAATTTGGCAGATGTGACATTCTAAAATGAGATAAGTTTTTTATATACTGAAGTAGTATAATAGTTAATATAATAATGTATACAGAGCCATATATTAAAACAATCATAGACACTGTAAAAAAAAAAAAAAAAAAAATGCCGTAAGATTACGGGGAAAGCCTAGCAGCTGAGATTCCAGACAGAGCCCATAAAAAAAAAAAAAAAAAAAACATTGGTATTACGGACAAAATGTTTTTAAAAGGCATGTAACGTAATTTAAGGTTATTATACACTTAATTTACGGTCTAAGCGTTTCTTTTTACGGACTTTGTCTGGAATCTCTGCTGAATCTCTGCTGCCGGGCTTTCCCCGTAATCTTACGGGACTTTTTATTTTTTTTTTACATTGTATAAAATAAGTGTATTACATGAAATAAAAACAAATTTTATTTTAAAAAATATGATTTATGCATCTACGCGCTACATCTGAATTTTGCGCATTAGTTACACAAGAACAACTTCAATTTAAACAAACATTAGTTACAACAAACGTGTCTTAATAATTCAATATTTATTGCCAGAATAATGGCCTTACGTGCGTGACACTAAACATCATCAAAATGTAAGCCTTTTATTTTATCAAAACGTTAGATATAATTAGCTGAAATAGAGTGATTATTCAATAATTTCCTTAAATTTGATATAGTACTTAAGTAAATTATTGAATATTCTGTTATGTATTAATTTAAATAAAATGAATAATAATTATAATAAACTTTTGAGGAATTTAATTATAATAAACTTTTGAGGAATATGGGTTTCGAAGTCTAAAAAAAGTGCATTTTCCCAATATTACTTACAAACTTTGAATAAACACCATAAAATGCAATAAACTCGCAACAATTGTTTCGGGTCGAAAAAACACACGACCCTTCATCAGGCGAATAAAGTAAGCACGAGTGCTGCAGTCAAAGCGCTTTCTATATTACTTACAAAGTGCGTTGCCGCTCAACTCGTGCTTACTTTATTCGCCTGATGAAGGGTGGTGTGTTTTTTCGACCCGAAACAATTGTTGCGAGTTTATTGCATTTTAAGGTGTTTATTCAAAGTTTGTAAGTAATATTTTTTACAACGCCAGTTTTGTGGTGCTTTTTTATTACATTTTCCCAATAATTTTTATTTATTTTATTTATTATTTTATTTTCTATTTATTTATTTATTTTATTTATTTATTTTATTTATTTTATTTTACATTTTATTTTACACAGTAAAACACCGTTTATACATCTCTCGTATATACGTTTTTTACATTATTATTATTATTATTTGAAGTCCCGATTCATTCCTATTCAGTTTAATGCAAAAATGCTTCGTTTATACGCCGCTCAATATCGGTTATACGTCCTTTCCACTTTTCTAAAATAAAAATAAAATAAAAATCTTGAATGGTCATTATGCATTCTAAATAAGATGGACTGTTCCTAGAAAGCATTTTAAATGGAGGAACACAGAAAGGATCAAAGACTCCTAATCGAAGAATCAATTCAGTTCACAATGTAATTTTTAATTCACAGTGAATTACAGTGTCATTCGCGTATTATAGATTTTTTAATTTAATTAAATAACTACTTGTATGGACATAAATCGTATAATACTTATGATTAAAGATGCGCAAAATATGTAATGAATACTCAGTGTGCGTTCGCATAATATTAAGATATGTAATACAGCACTGAAGATATGAGATATATAATTAGTACCCGATTCATATAATAATGGCATGATTTTTCTTACTTTTTATAATAAATCGTTTTTTAATTTAGATCATTTTTCAATTTAATTATATTCCAATATAAATTCTACTATAAAGTAATATACCAGTCACTATATTAATATATATATATATATATATACATTAATTAGTATTTCCACATAAATTTTGTTTTAGTGTAATTAATTTTGTAGTAATCAAAATTTTATTTTTTTATTTCGATTATACGCCTTCTCATTTATGCATCTTTTTGAGCCCGTCCCTTGAAAGTCATTATAAACGAAGCTTTACTGTATGTATGTTTTTATTTATTTATTTACTTTGATATAATTAAAAAATATATTTAAAAATTTGAGCATATATATATATAAGATCAACATTTAAGCAATAATTTATAAAATTTTCACTAAAAAATTTTTAGCAAATTCACCCCGGTGGGCCTTGGTTTCCTGAGACCCTATGGAAATGCGGTAGACACGAGTTTTCAAAAACTAATGGAACGATATTACTCAAATTTTGCACACTTCTTCAAAGTGTCCCCCCCCCCCCCAAAAAAAAAAAAAAAAAAAAAAATCAAAATCAAAATCAAAATTTATAAATAACAATACATTTTCTACTATATGTAAGTAAAAGAAAGTAATATTTTTAGTATTACAGACGTTAATAAAATCCTCTACTAAATTGACGTCATCCATGTTTCTTATTTTGTTTAAATTTATAGCGAAAGTCAAAATTGTTACAAAAATCTGCTAACACCCTTTATACAGGGTGTTTATAAAGTCCCGGGCCCATTTTGATGTTTAATAACTCATAAAATAATAAAGATAGATTAAAATTAATAACATAAATGGTTAGATAGACTCAAAAAGTTTCATGACCCTTGTCAATGAACTTCCACGTGTGCCCCCCTTCGTCGCACGGAGAATATCAAGTCGATAGTCAATTTCACGCTACGTAGCGGCAAGCTTGTCGGCATCCCCAGAGGCTATTGCGGTTGTAATTCTGACTTTTAGGTAATTATTCGACTGCCGCTCGAATAAAACATCACATACAAAAGTACTACATTGAACAAACACATCAAAAGTAAACATAACATTGCAATAGTTGCCAAAAACAAAAGAGAGAAAAATGCAATTAATAAGCAGACGATAGTTAGAAAAGTTCAGATATTTAGACTGGAAAATGAAATTATCTGAAATTAACCACACGCGCAGACGATATTTACAAAAGTAAAGATATTCAAACCTGAAAAGAAAATATATGAGTTATTCCATCAATAAATGCCATAAGTTTGTTTATATCTTCATTATTTTATGAGTTATTAAACATCAAAATGGGTCCGGGACTTTAAAAACACCCTGTATATCATAAAAAGTTAATAAAGCGCGTACTTTTATAAAAGCGTTATGAAATGTTACAGTAATTCCTTCAGACTTTATAGGTTTGCTGTTATGACTGCATCACAAAGAAAATCACGGTTTGGGAACCCTTAGAAGTTTTATCGATCATACAGCTTAGAGAAGTTACCGCATACCTGTATCATAAATCCATGATTTACAGCAATACAGTCTTTTTATATTAGTTGCGATGACGGTGAGGTACAAAAACATATATAATATAAACTGTATATTATTACGTGTCGCTTTATTCTTAATTTATTAGTAAGTATAACATTTTAATATGTTTATTGGAAAATATATCGATGAGATTTCGTAATCAACCAGTGTTTTATGACTGTAAGCATAAATTATCCTTTCCATGTCGTAATAATTGTAATATAAATCATGAAAAAAAAGTGCTATGCTTTGTTAATTGGAAATTTTCTAATGTTATATTTGAACTATTTTACGTTAAATTGTTTATACGTCAATTTCTCTAAACGGGACAATTTGAATATATTTTTATTATTTTTTATTATTATTTTCCTGTAAAAAGCGATTCTATCGGTTTTATACGGAACTTTTAAGTAATATAATAAAAAAAAAAAAAAAAAATAATGAAATAATAATATAAAGAAATTAATGTAAAAACATTTTTCTATATTAAACAAGGGACGGATAAAAACGTAGGATTAGTTTCTTTTACTAATATAACCGCATGCGCCAAAATTACTTACGGGTACTTTTAAAGTTTGCTTAGAAAATACAATTTATATATATATATATATATATATATATATAATCATTAGTTTGTGTTTTCATTACAATAGTAAGATTTAAAAAAAAAAAAAAAAGATATAAATTATTTACAATGAATAAAAATGCTTACCAGAATATAACACTGAATTATAAATCTTTACATAACTACTTACAGAATCTTTCCCCGAATAAAACAATTGACGGTTCTTCTGGGATAATACAACTGTACAATAAGTGGTAATGTTGGCTTAGATAATTTTGTAAATTTAAACTCCACATATCACAAATTGGTTATTATTAACTTCACTTTTAGAAACTTGATTTGAATTTAAGTAGAGATGTAGTCACAGAGAAGGGATTTTTTTTTTCCCCTTACAAAAAAAAAATAAATAAATAAACAAAAAATAAATAAATAAATAAATAAATAAATCGAAGTATCTCATATTTCTAAAATGTATCTTTTAAGATTTATATACGTATAAAAAAGAAATATTTTTACATATATAATTTTACAACGAGTATGATGTGGCCATCACAAACTTTCCGTCTGTATCCCACACTCAGGGGCGAAAGTTTTCCGTCTTTTGACGGAACTCTTCCACCGAAAATTTTTTACAATAATCTGTATCCTATTTAATCAAATGATATTAGAGTAAAAATACACTCATTTTTTCTAAATAAAGATAGTGGTGCCGATGACGATAACCACTTTCACCCCTGCCCACACTATAACAACAGCACATATCGGTTTAAATGCACAAACACACTAACTTCAAAACTACCTTTTATCCGATATGCACCTAAACAGAATCAACATAAATTTCCATAATAATCATCTCACATATCAAGTTTGGTGCCATCATATATCATAGAAGCTGAGATATTACCGTCCGTCTTAAACTTCTGCTTGGCAACGCTACCTGTCAGCTGATATGCTCCTAAACTGAATCAACATAATTTTTGATCGCTGTACCCATATACATCGTTTTGTGTATTTATACACTATAGAAGTTCGGATATAGCTTTCGATAAATGGGAGAGTTTGCAGCACAATCTCTCCCATATCAAGCACAATCTCCCACATCTCTCCCATATAATAATCATCTTACATATCGAGTTCGGTGCCATTATATATCATAGAAGCTGAGATATTACCTTCCGTCTTAAAATTCTGCTTGGCGACGCTACCTGTCAGCTGATATGCACCCAAAATGAATCAGCATAATTTTTTTATCACTGTCCTTATAGATATCGTTTTGTGTATTTATATAGAAGTTCGGATATAGCTATCAATAAATGGGAGCGATTGCAGCACATCAGCGACGGGTGTTCTGTCATGTATATGTATATACATGTATCCGCAATTTTAATCATCTACTTGTTAAGTCAGGGTCCAATTATATATAAACTTACATTGAAATCGGTATACTTTTCGTGCGATACAGCGTCAACAAAATTTTAGTAACACACGCAAAGAAAGTCATTTTTAAAAAAATGCTAAAATCACGTTCAGGACATTCCAAAAACGTGTAAATCCATCGAAAACCAAAAGATCGATAATTTTATAAAAGAAATACATCCTCTATGTGTATATAAGAAGAAAGTAATAAAATTAAATTTAAAACTACGTCTTGGATTAAAAATATCTTTTTTTTTGTGAAAACTTCTTTAGGCGCGTTGAGCACTTTTGGGTGAACAAAAATCATGAAACTCGCGTCATCGTCAGCGAAGGCTTTCCATGAGAATCGAAAGTGGAATTCGAGATTTCAGCTGATTTACACGTTTTGAGGTTTCCTGAATGGGTTTTCTTTTGTATCTCAGCTACTAATTAAAATAATTTCATAAGTAATACATCATTTGAAAGCTTTGTTGAGTTGGAATCGAACAGTAACTTACAGAAATTTCTACCGCCAGATGGCACTGTAATATTTTAAAATTTCAAAATTTCAATTTCTAATTATAATTAAATTATTTTTAATACATCATTCGAAAGATATTTTAAAGTTAGTTTATATTATCGAAAGTGGAATTCGAGATTTTACCTGATTTACACGTTTTGAGGTTTCCTGAATGGGTTTTCTTTTGTATCTCAGCTACTTATTAAAATAATTTCCTAAGTAATCAATATTTTTATCTAATATAAGGCTTAGTTCATTTAATTTGGGTAGCTACAAATATTGTGCCAAATCATATAATACAGAATATAAACCAAAAATAATTCGAAAATAATAATCTAATAGCTCGACGATACAATTCACAAGTTACTTAGTTTTCACTTATATCGGCAGTCCCCAAACACTGCTTTGATTTTTTTTTTTTTTCTTTCTTTCTTTTTTTTTTTTTTTTTTTTTTTCGATAGTTATACATGTACACGGCGATTAAAAATCACTTCAACGTAACATATTAAAAAAAAAAAAAAAAGAAAAAGAAAGAAAGAAAAAGAAAATTCAAGTTCAAAATATACGAAATTTTTACAGTTATATAATCTAAAAATATATCTCACAGCATTTGTAACTTTTAAATCAATTCCTCATCGATTTCAAACATTACTTTAAATGTGTTTTGCCTTTCAAAATTTTAAAGTTCGTGAAACTTTTAAAATGCAGGATGTAGCTTACTTCAGAAGTTCCAATCTACGTATGAGGCATTCTACGAGGCAGGACTAAAATATCTGAAGAGATGTTTAAAAGGAATGTAACCAGAGTTGAAACGTATATTTAAACAATAATCAGAATTATATAAGGTAAACTAGTTATCGTCTTTAGTTATATGCAAGAATATTTTCTGTTATGAGTTTTCTTTTATATGTTACTAAAATATCTGAAGAAGTGTTTAAAAGGAATGTACCGGAGTTGAAACGAATATTTAAAAAATAATCTGAATTATATAAGGTAAGCTAGTTATCGTCTTTAATAATAACAGGAGACTTGGCGTTAGAATATTAAAACCCGAATAAACTACTCTGTGAGAAACGCCAAAAGATCAGGATCCAATTACATATAAACTTACATTGAAATCGGTATACTTTTCGTACGATACAGCGTTAACAAAATTTTAGTAACACACACAAAGACAGTCATTTTCTAAAAACAAAATCTAAAATCACGTTCAGGACATTCGAAAAACGTGTAAATCCATCGAAAACCAAAAGGTCGAAAATTTTATAAAAGAAATACATTCCTTGTGTGTATATAAGAAGAATGTAATAAAATTAAACTTAAAACTACGTCTTGGATTAAAAATATCTTTTTTTTTTCGATAGTTATACATGTATATGGCGATTAAAAATCGGTTGAACATTACATATTAAAAAAAAAAGAAAAAGAAGAAAGAAAAAGAAAAGTTCAGAATATACGAAATTTGTATAGTTACATAGTCTAAAAATATATCTCGCAGCTTTTGTAACTTTTAAATCAATCCCTCATCGATTTCAAACATTACTTTAACCCTTTGGGTACATTTGACGAGTGAGACTCGTCATGTGCTTACTGGGGCGAAATTACGGTGGATGAGTCTAACTCGTCATCTGAATTTAAGAAGTAGTCGTTAATGTTTGCGGCACCCCCGCCAGTGGGCGTTGATCGCAAACACTTTCCTGGCGTTTTTTATGATATCTTACAACCATACTTATATCATCAATATAAGTATTTTCAAATAAAGTGCATTACTTTTACATATTAACACTTTCGCGACCGCTGACGTAGATTCAAATCATTTGAAAATCTGTAACTCCACCAGTGGGCGTTTCTTTTGCAATTTGTATGCTATATATATTTTTTTTATATATAATTAATATTCACAATTTTACAATGAAATATATTATGGATAAAAATACTTTAATTAGAAAGAATAAAATTATAATGTATATCCATTTGTAATATAAATGTGAATACAGAATTTTTTTTTTTTTCTGAAATACTGTAACATGGGAGAATAACGCCCACAGGCGGACCTTACTGTCAAAAATTCAAAATCATTCCATATAGCGACGAATTAAATCCGTCCCTTGTACATAAAAATCTTCATTAATTCAGTACAATCTTCATTAATTCAGTACATCAATCAATTAATTCAGTACTCAAAGGGTTAAATGTGTTTTGCCCTTTCAAAATTTTAAAGTTCGTGAAACTTTTAAAATGCAGGATGTAGCCTACGTCAGAAGTTCCAATCTACGTATGAGGCATTCTGCTAGACAGGACTAAAATATCCGAAGAGATGTTTAAAAGGAATGTAACCAGAGTTGAAACGAATATTTAAAAAATAATCAGAATTATATAAGGTAAACTAGTTATCGTCTTTAGTTATATGCAAGAATATTTTCTGTTATAAGTTTTCTTTTATATGTTACTAAAATATCTGAAGAGGTGTTTAAAAGGAATGTACCGGAGTTGAAACGAATATTTAAAAATAATCTGAATTATATAAGGTAAACTAGTTATCGTCTTTAGTTATATACAAGAATATTTTCAGTTATAAGGTTTTTCTTTAATGTTATTACACACACGCATATATATAATTCGAATATTTATCATAATGATATTCCAATTACTCATAATTTAAAGGAATTTATAAACATATACAGAAATGAAAAATTCATAAAAGTCTCTCTGTATAAAATTCTGTGTTCTATTCCCGCCCATTTTTAAGCGTAGAATCCGCCAACCATTTACTGTTTATTAAAGTTTTTTTCTCAAAGTTTTCCGCCAAAAAATCCTGTACGTTTATTCTATTTATTTTATTTTATTTAAATTTAGACGATTACGTTCCTTAAAACAGGGATCGTACTATCCGCCCTTTTTTCAGGACACTCCCACAGATAAAAAAAATTTCATCTTTTTAGCCACACTAATTTCATGTAGAATTATTCTGGATATATTTATAGTACTGTTCCACGATTATACAGAGTAGAGATTATAATTTTTTTTTTTTTTTTTTTTTTTAGTTACAAAATGATTTAGTCATTTACTAGACACCCGGTATAAACGCTTTAGGTACTTAATGGGTTAAGCACAAATTTACAAAATTCCTTTTTTTTTTTTTCACTCTCTTTCTTTGTTTATTGTTTTGAGAAATGCCTAAGTGTAAGGAGTCTTTTTTCGTTTGTCTGCTCTCTCCAGTCACATGTCCGCATGAAGTTATACTTAATGAAGCATAGTTTATAACACGCGTTACCTTTATGCAAAAATAATGCTAATATTTACTTTTAAACATTGCCTTAAAATACACAAACGAAATTATGTTATTTTATCATATGGTTTGAAGCTTTTCAAATAGTATTTTTCTAAATAATTCATTTCTTATTGTATATTTTCATATTTCTGAGCAAATCTATACATTTGTCGTTTTTTATTGTGGAAAAAGTTCTATCCTGCATTGTTTTATTCCCGTAATGAGAAAGAAATTCACTTACAATTGAATGCAGCAAAAATACTAAAGCAATTTTATAATAACCCTTACCTGAAAACGTAATGTAAAAAATGCTAACTCTATGAAAGTTTACAGCATCGAAAATCATTAAACAAGAAAAATAATACGACTGCACACAGAGATTGAGAACTCTGATTTATTCACGGTATCGGAGTTCGACATATCGATATTTGATTGTACTTGTAAGATCACATTTTACATTGTGTGATTCTATATGTAGAAGGCGATTCAACATTTTAGTGAAAAGTATATTGAATCTGAAAGTATTTTATAATTCCATAACATGCATGCATAAAACAATGTAATGGAAACCAAAAGACGCAACACAAAATTTGTCATTCCCCTTTTATAAAGGTTCATAACACCCTCCAACGACTAATTTTGTATAAATTAGCGTAGAATCACGTGGCTGGTGCCGATTGATTGATAATAACGTCCATTTTATAATGACAAACTTAGATTTTGCTTAGGGGGTCGTCTACATATTGAAACTTGCATAAACTTTTTTTTTTTTGCAACACCCTCTTTTGACAGTTATTTTTGGGGGTTATTTGGATGTAATCAGCCCGGAAAATGGTATAGTTTATATATTTCTCTCAATTTTTCCTAGCGTTATAAGCTGTCAAAATATGAGGTTGCCGATCCAAATATTAAAACAATGTGATAAAGATTAATTCATATCTATCCAAAATTTATTATATTCATTTTTTTATGCCTTAGAAGAAGTGACTCAAACATATTCCGTGCACATTTTTGATTATTACATTATTTTGATTTATGTAATTTATTAAAAAGCTCATATTCCAAAAAGAAATATGACCTATATTATTTTTTGGACGAATAGAACAGCCGTAATTAGAAATATGGGTTTCTAAATTTAAAAATCATTCCTATCATTATTTTTCGAGTTAGAGTGATATTTCACTTTTTATTGTTGTTAAGCGACCGTTGCTTATTACCATTTGTGTCATCTTTAACCCTTTAACGTTCATTGGTTTCGCAGCGAAACTAAACATCTGACAATTTTTATGTAGCAGTTTTTTTTAACATTTCCCCTTTGTTTTAATCAGTTTTTAAACTTTTGTTCCTCTTCTGTTCGGTAGATCGCAACACTTTTCCATAATGTAACAAATAATGCTTCAAAGGAAGCTAAATGCATAAGTCACTTGAAGTTTCTTAGTGAGCGCGAGTGCGAATTGCGGGTTTGCAGATGCACTCACGTCTACATTTTTCATTTAATGAAGAGCTGGACTATTTTTTTCACCCGAAACAACTTTTACGAGCTTTTGTAGTCGATAATGTTTACTTACAAAGTATTTTATTTATTAAATTAAATATTATTTGAATTTAATAAGGTTAACTTACAGATAATTCAAACCAAAAATTTCTCGAAAAAGGACAATGTTAATTTTTTATTTTTTAAATATTTATGATCAACTATGCGTCTAAAAGCCATTTTTTAAATTAGTTTAGTAATTTTTAAAATAAATTCAGAAGTGAACGTTAAAGGGTTAACACTGCATACATATTAATTAAAATAGTTATTCAAGTAAGTTTAGATGCACACATCATTTCTTAATTAGCATCACTTTAATTCATTTTATTTTTAAAATCGTCGTACATCTTTTCCGATTGTTATATGAATGGATATAATACTTTTTTACGCGAGATTTTATTTTATTTTATTATTATTATTTTTGTTTAATGTTGGGATGAACCTCTAATAGATATTCGTTTATAACTCTATCAAGAATTAATTAAAAGTGTATAAATTATACATTTTTAAGAACCACCTTGATCTCAGAAATTTGAATATGGACACAAAAATGGGTGTTGGTATTGAAAAAATGAAGTTTAGGCAAATGTTTATATGTAGACGATCCTCTAAGCACAATATAACTATTGAATTAATAATCAGAAGTCATTACTAAACGATCGGCACCGGCTGCATGTTTTTAGGATAATTTAGGATAAAATTAGTCGGGGGTCCGGGTGACATTTTTTATTTTATTTTTTATTATTTTATTATTTATTTTTTAATGATTGTAGAATGAACGCTTAAATTTATAATATGCTTAACCTTAAACCTTATAATATGCTTAACCTTAACCTTATGCTTAACGCTTAAACTTATATATATTATAATAATAATTTAAAAGAAAGAAGAAGAAGAAGAATATACTACAATATTTATTTATAAGCTCATCTGTACATTCTAAATTTTTAAACTTTCAGAATTTCATATCTCTCTAATATAATGTTCGAATAATAATAATAATAAATATGTATTATATATTTCTATCTTACTTCTCATCTATCTCATAGTTTTAAGTAGAAATAGCGCATTTTTTAAAATAATATTAAATAAAATTAAGCATAAGTAGGCAAGTAATATATATATATATATATATATATATATATATATATATATATATAATAGATATCGTAATAAGATTAAATCATAAAATTCAGCTATTAATAGAACTAAGACAATAACAGCACACTAAAATATAGAACTGAATTTAACACAGAGGAAGAATTACACAAAAAGTTGCAATGTAGATTAAGAACCAATGAGTTAGGATAGTAACTTAAAATACTTACGCCTACCAGAATGATAATAAAAATGACCATTAAGCTTATGAGAGTGAAAACGATTAATAAATAATAAATCACAGAAATATTTGGATGTAAATGCTTAAACGTAGAAACATACTTATCAAGGGGTGCATGCTTCATAAAGCTTAAAGAGCCGCAACGATTTCGTACAACGATATTGCTAATCATAGCAATTAATATCGTTTCACACCCCGATCGATGCAGCAAAACCAAATAGAATTAGAAATAATTGAAATATTAAATTAAAACAAAGATTAAAAAAAGATTAAATTTAATCTTAATGGAAACCAAAGTGAACACATGAATGAAGCAAAGCAACCAAATGTATAACAATTAACTCTAACAGGAGAAAAGGATGATGCCAAAACTTAAATTGAAGTAAAATAAATTCTCGACAGATATCGATTAATCGAAGAAACTTCAGAGCATTTTCATTAAAGATAAATTACACAGAGTTAATATTAAATGATAATGTTAAAATAGATTTTATATCTAATTAATTTTAAAACTAGTAGAGTTGAATTAAATCGTACCATATACATTAATAATATATCATTAAAGTTAGACAGAAGAATAAAATCATAAGACAGAGTGCAAGCGCCATCTATCGGTGAGCTATAATAGCATTAAGTCAGTAAAATTATTTCAGGAGAAGAATCCAATGCAATAAGGGAAATTAAGATGTAGTGATATATATATATATTATAAGATTAAATTTTATTATGTTATCCAGAGCTGCCAACCTAATCCAGCAAATTGTTAGTAACGCCCCTTTTTCTATACCACTAAATTTTTAGTTTTTTTCTTTTCTTCATTCATCGCAAATATATTTGAAGAGAATTACTCTAAAAATTAAGTGGTGTAGGAAAAGGGGCGGTACTAACAATTTGCTGGATTTGGTTGGCAGCTCTGGTTATCTATCATTTATATATATATATATATATATATATGATTGGGAGCTTTTCATGTAATCTTATCTGAATCCCTCGTATACATTTTAAGATCATTCGACACATATATAAGGAGCAAATATTCAAACTGTGTTTCTAATCCCCCCCCCCCCAAAAAAAAAAAAAAAAAAAAAAAAAGAGTTAGTGATTTTTCTTTAAACTTAACATAAAAATAGTATGTCTAGATATCTCTATCTCTACATGTCTTTCTACTAGCTAGTAATACATCTAAATAAACCATAATTATGTTTTAAGTTTAATTATTTTTTAAATGATTAGATTTTTGTGTTTTCTGAAAAATTATATCCGAAGAAGAAAACATGATTTTATTGTTTGCTCCTCATATGTATTTTTGCATCTTATTCTAAAATCTTTCTTTCTTTCTCTGTTTGCTCACATAATGAAAACGAAATAATTTGACATAAAAAATAATGGGATACTTTCCCTTGAAAGCAATAATTCTACAATAAAGTAAAAATAAAATAAAATATTTTTTTTTTTTTTTTTTTTTTTTTTAAATAACTCTAATAATTCTAATAACTCCCACCTGAAAATAATGTGAAAACGCAAAGTCTATGAAAGTTTACAGCATCGAAAATCATTAAACTAGAAAAACAACGCAACAGCACTCATGGATTGAAAACTGATTTATTCATGGTATCAGAGTTCGACATATCGATATTTGATCGTATTTGAGAAAGATCACATTTTACGATGTGTGATTTTATACACAGAATACAGATTTAACATTTGAGTGAAAAGTATATTGAAGCTGAAATTATTTTATATTTCAATAAAACTTAGTTGCGTGTTTAGAAATTTCGATAAGTGTATTTTGGAAACAGTGATAAAGTAACAAAAGGAAAAAAAAAGAATTCTAAAGAATAGATAGAAAATGCTTTTCAAATTAAAAATGTTTTTTATTTTATTTATTTGTTATTTATTTTATTTTTACACTTTATTCAAAAAAGTTAATTTGGCAGCACAGAGGGTAAACCCATCAGCTTGACTGTAAAAAAATATTTATCCTATACAGATTTTTTTATTTTTTTTTTATTTTTTTTTTTATTATTTTAGTGGAATGAGAAAAAAAACTATATGACTAAAAGCAGAAGACAAGTTTTTCTTTATCGTAATTAAATAATAAAACTTCTCTCTTTTTTTTTTTTTTTTTTTTTTTTTTTTGCTTTTTACCTGTCAGAAAACCTTTCACCACTTTCTTTCTTTTTTTTTTTTTTTTTTTTTTTTTTAATCTAGTTAATTACTGACATTAGTATTGCATTTTCAGAGTATTAAAATTTAAAATTCTAAAGAAATTTGTGCTCTCGCACTTTCAATATATAATATATAAAAATTCTTTAAAAGTTTTGTCGTTGTGAATTCAGAAATTTCTCTAGCTTACCTATATATATGCAATGTCAACTTATAAAGCTATTATTATCTTTTAACTTGAATTACAATTTGAATACGAGAAGAATTTGGTGCTGAATTTATTACACAGCTGCCAAGTATAACTTTTTTTTTTTTTTTTTTTTAATATTTAATACATTTATCATAAAATAAAAATTATTTGAATTATTTATAAGCGATTAAATAAATATATTAAAATATACCTTTAAACATAGTGACAGTAGATTATTATTATTATTATTAATATTATTGCTGTTATAATTATTAGTATTATGAAAATGTCTCATCTATGTTATATTTTGGATTTAAACCAACAGTTAAGATACAACAAATTCTATCAATAAATTAATTCAAATTCCAGCAATCTAGTTTTCATTAAATTTTCTGTTATCCGTGCAGAAGTAATCACGGAAATTTAACTCAAATGTTCCATTTTTGTTCTATATAGTGTATGTGCTCCAGTGATTCTCATTCATATATCCCGAAATAATTAATAAATAATAAAAATAATAAAATCATATATTTTACATATAAGAATTTTATCATTTTATGTCAAACACTGAACGTAGGGTGCCAATTACTGATAAAATGAGAAACTGACAGTGTCAATTACTGGAACAATGAATGTGTGTCAAATAAAAATTCATAAAAAAAAAAAAAAAAAAAAAAAAAAAAAAAAGTTATCAAATGTATATGTTTTAACATATATGTGGTTCTGAATGTATTTCATACCATATGTACTAACTTAAGATTTCTAAAAATGTTTTCTGATGACTAGAACATTAAAAACATCAGAGATTGCTCTAAAAGTGTCAATCACTGGTGCACTTACCATATATATATTTAACTTTGACAAAATAACAAATCAATTTTTCATAAAAACTCGATTTTTTTAGACAACTGACTAAATTATCCTTTAATACTATTTTTAGATATTATCTAAATTATGATTAACTGTCAACTGTCATTTCAACACAAATATTTTGAGATTTTTAAATGCATAATCAAAGATGGATACATCCGTCTATTTTTTATTTGTTTTTATTCTATTTATTCAGTTTTTATTATACAGAAAAGGGAAAGATGAGGCGTTTATATTTAGAAACATAATTGATTATGTAATATATAACATAATAAAGACACAGATTTCATTTTTGTTATAACAATTATACATAGATTTATTAAAATATATCGTCTCGAAAACATTTTTAATATTAATTTACATTTTTATTAAATAAATAGTTTTACACAATACAATATGTTAACGGTTATGGAGACACTAAGTTACATTTTAACAATCATTAAGCAACGGGTGGTCTATAAGTAGTTAGGTAAAAATATATTTGAGTGTGCCCCCCTTGGCGAAATTGTTTGGCGCATTTTTGTTAATAACCTATAACACTATATACATATAACCTATACATATATACTATAAACATATAACTATATACATATAACCTATACATATAAATAGGCTAATCTTAGTGGTAAAAATGTATTTACCGCGATCACAACCGCGAGAATCCAGAGGCACCCTCAAATATAGTCTAACCAAGAAGTTAGAACATCTGACATTCTCATCACCTTTTATTATAAGTGTCTCAAAAATAAGAACATGTCCAATCATTTTTGAGAAAGGGGGTATCACAAAAATAAGTACTTGTTGCATCATTTTTCAAAAGAACGTGTATTTAAAAAACAAAAATACCACTTTTTCAAATCTAAATCACTTTGATTCGAGCTATTCTTTGTACGTAATGTGCTTGAAAAATAAGTAATTTTGTCTGAATAAAAAAACCCAGGATTTAAGAAAGAAGCAATTCAGTCAAATGAGGTAAAAGCACTAGAAAAATTTCCGACCAATGTGACCTCATCAGACAAAAGCCTCTTTTGGAATAGACATGCAGAAAATTTGAATTCATCAAACATTTTTTGCCTCAGTCTCCCAAAACTTAAAGATGCATAAACTACATAAAAGAGACTGAATACAACTTGAGGAAAAGTCATCTGTCAAAATTTACTCGTGTAGCACTGAGCTCAAAAAAGACAATTTCTAAGAAAAGATGAAAGGGAATTTAAAAAAAAAAACCAGTAAGATAAAGAGAATAAAACCATACTTCTTAAAATACAGGCGCACTTTTATGAATGATTTTTCAAAAAATTATAAAAGCTCTTATTTTTTTTCCTGTATTAATAATTTTGATATATATATATATATATATTATATCAGATATTTCAAAACTTTAAAATTTTATTTCTACATACATTCTTTTTCTTTGCAAGTAATTTTTAATGCATTTTAGAATCTCATTCAAGAACTTTCATTATATTTTGAAAATTAAAATTTTTACATGAGTAACACCTAACTACTTAAAACTTAAACATAAATTTTTACTTGTTTTATTCATAAACATATAGTATCTGTACTGATAAGTATAAAGGATTTAAGTCCAAAAATGTCGATTTTGAGTTAAGTACATAGTCAGACTCAGAAAAAAATTCTCTGTCGACTGGTATAAAGGATTTAAATCCATGTCATTTAGTCTATGAGAAAATCCATTGGTAAAAAAAATATTCAAGTCAGAAATTTAGCATGAATCATTTGTATAAATTTTTAATTCAATTTTTTTCCCTTTATTAAATGAAGGTGGACAATCACTGAATGGTATAAAGCGTATAAATCAACATAATCCCTTTTTCCTAATCGATTCTTCTCATTAGTTTTTAGTTAGTTTAACTTTATTTTTCATCTCCTGAAAAATCAAGAATGTGGACTTAAATCCTTTTTACTTATCAGTACAGATATATATATATATTTAATCTAATTTCCTTTTCTATTTTGTTTTGTTGCAAGATAGAGACTTGAGTTGTATATTGCTTGAATTAGATTTACAGCTTTCCGAAATCTTGCATTATGCTGACAGAGATGCAAGTTTCCTGAAGTGTGAACATTTCTGGTTTTCAGCATTTAAAATTATATTTTTCATTTCATGAATTATCTTTTCTTTTATCGGATCCTTTTGGTTAATTTATCTCATTCCATTTCTATTATCTGATGAATGTGTCTATTGGTTTAATGGTTTTCGCAAATTATCTCATCGTTAGGCTTATGTGTTATGTTTGTGTCATTTCTCTTCTGCGTAAGTACTTTAACATGTTTTTTACTAATCAGTGTAATCATATTAAATTATCATCGCGACAATAATTTTATTCGAAATACATCTCACTTAAAATTTCATATATTGGTATTTTCATCTATATTTCATTTGCTGAGTGTTGCAAAGGAATTAAATTATTCAAATTATATATATATATATATATATATATATACACTACCGATTAAGTGCATTGTTACACTGAAATTTAACATAGGGTGAAGTACTAGCCACTGACGGTGTTCATAAGTTTAAGTGGATAAATTATATATACTGTAACAAAAAAAAAAAAAAAAATGTAAGTAAGTAATAAAAAAGAAAAGAAAAGAAAAAGAAAGAAAGGAAAGTTTTAAATTGACTTCCAATGATAAATATAAAATTAAAGCGGATCCATAACTATTATAACTAATTTTCCGTAAAGTTTTTTATTTATTTATTTATTTATTTACTTATTTATTTTTAGGAAATGCATTTGAAGTTTTACATTTTTGGTCCTATTAATGTGCCAGTAAAATGAGGAGAAATGGTACATTAAATTGGATCCCCGGAGGTCAAGAGGTTCTGATCTGAAAGCTAGTAAGCAGAAAGTGCCGGGTTTGATCTCAAATCTTGATCATCAGATTAGTATACGGAGCTTTTCATGGTTTTTCTTCCTAAAATTAGCAGGAAAACGGGCTAAACCATCTCAGAAAAAAAAAAAAAAAAAAACCGATAAATTCTTCAACAGAAAAGATCTCCGAAAAGTTTTCTTCAACAAAACTTGCAAAAGATTTTGCTTTATTACTTTCTTCTATATGTAATATAGAGAAAGTATTGGATTCGCGAAAATTTTCGAAGTCCACTTTTTGATGGATTTACATGTTTTGGGATATGGAGAACACGAATTAATAGTTTTTAGAAAATGTCTGTCTGTCTGTCTGTCTGTCTGTCTGTATCATTTTTTTGTGGACGCTGTATCTCACGAACCAATGAATGAAATTTAACCAAACTTGGTATTCAGTTGCACCCTGACATAAACTGGTGCTGATTAGATTTTGGGATCACTCGCTCAATAGGTGGCGTTGTGATCGCATTTTATGCAAATTTTTAACATGGCAGCATAGGACAAAATTCCGTATAAATGGGCATAAAGAGAGTTATTTTACACTTGTGATTGTAAAATTAATAGGAATTATTGATAATAGTAGTAGTTAGCTAGGAAAAAAATTTTGTGCATGGGGGGGAAAATCCTCCCCCCGGGGAAGTAAATTTTCAAGATGGGTATCTTTCGAAAGGTCTCGTTGATAATAGTAATAGTTAACTTGGAAAAAATTTTTGTGCATGTGGGGGCATCGGTTGCCCCCCCCACCGGAGGGGGAAGTTCCCACCCGGGGGGGCAAAATTTCAAGATGGGTATCTTTCGAAAGATCTCGTCAATACCTTTAAAACGAATGGTTGAACGATAAATCTGTGATAATTTAAACCAAAGTTATCGATTTTTTTTACTTTTAACAAAAAAAAACTTAGAAAAATATCGCAATTTTTTTTTTTTTTTTTTAACGAAATTTAACCAAACTTGGTATTTAGTTGGTCCCCGACATAAACTGGTGCTGATTATGTTTGGGGATCAATAGCTCAACAGGTGGCGCTGTGATAGCATTTTATCTAAATTTTTAACATGGCAGCATAGGACAAAAATTCGTATAAATGTGCATAATTAGAGTTGTTTTAAACTTGTGATTGTAAAATTAATATGAATTATTGATAATAGTAGTATGTAACTAGGAAAAAAAATTTCTGCATGGGGGGGCATCGCTTCCCCCCCCTAGGGGAAAAATACCCCCCCAGGGGGGGTAAATTTTCACATTGGGTATCTTTCGAAAGATCAGGTTGATAATAGTAGTGGTTAACTAGGAAAAAAATTTTGTGCATGTGGGGGCATCGGTTGCCCCCCCACCGGGGGGGGAAGTTCCCACCCGGGGGGGGCAAAATTTCAAGATAGGTATCTTTTGAAAGATCTCGTCATTACCTTTAAAACGAAAGGTTGAACGATAAATCTGTGATAATTTAAACCAAAGTTATCGATTTTTTTTACTTTTAACAAAAAAAAACAGAAAAATATCGCAATTTTTTTTTTTTTTTTTTTTTTTTTTTAACGAAATTTAACCAAACTTGGTATTTAGTTGGTCCCCGACATAAACTGGTGCTGATTATGTTTGGGGATCAATAGCTCAACAGGTGGCGCTGTGATAGCATTTTATCTAAATTTTTAACATGGCAGCATAGGACAAAAATTCGTATAAATGTGCATAATTACAGTTGTTTTAAACTTGTGATTGTAAAATTAATATGAATTATTGATAATAGTAGTATGTAACTAGGAAAAAAAAATTCTGCATGGGGGGGCATCGCTTCCCCCCTGGGGGGGAAGTACCCCCCGGGGGGGATAAATTTTCAAGATGGGTATCTTTCGAAAGGTCTCGTCAATACCTTTAAAACGAATGGTTGAACTATAAATCTGTGATAATTTAAAACAAAGTTATCGATTTTTTTCACTTTTAACAAAAAAAAAAAAAAAAGAAAGGAAAAAAAAAATCGTACTTTTTTTTTTTTTTTTTTCTAATATTGTTACTGATTGAATATGTATAGGTAAATATAGAAGAAAGTCTTGTGGTGGCCACAACATACTAGTTTTTACTTTCTTCTATAATCAATAGAAGAAAGTATTGGATTCGTAAAAATTTCGACCTCGGTTTTTTGATGGATTTACACGTTTTGAGAGCTGTAGAACACGATTTGACCATTTTTAGAAAATGTCTGTCTGTGTGTGTGTGTCTGTGTGTGTGTGTGTGTGTGACAAAATTTTGTGGCAACTGTATCTCAGGAACTTATGCACAGAATTTCATACAAATTGGTATGTAGTTGCACCTTGACATAAATTAGTGCCTATCAACTTTTGGTAAAAATTGTCTTACAGGTTGCGTTGCCATCCCGCTTTTTCTAAATTTTTAACATGGTGATATAGGACAAAATTTTGTATAAATGTGGATAAAGAGAATTAATTTTTAGTAATCATTATGAAATTTACAAGAATTATTTATAATAGAGATAGTCAACTGGGAAAAATTTTTTGTATGTGTAGGAGCCTCGCACCCACCCTGGGGGGGAAGTCACCCCTCGAGGGGAGTAAATTTTCAAGATGGGTATCTTTCGAAAGGTCTCGTCAATACCTTTAAAACGAATGGTTGAACTATAGATCTGTGATAATTTAAAACAAAGTTATGGATTTTTTTTTTTTAACTTTTAACGAAAAAAAAACGTAAAAAATCGCAATTTTGTTTTTCTTTAATATTGCCAGTGAGTGAATTTGTATAGGAAAATATAGAAGAACGTCTTGTGGTGGCCACAACATACTAGTATTAACTTAAATTTTAATGTAAAATGCTTTCAAATCTTAGTATGTCAGTACCAATTTCAATTTCCTCACAGAAACAGAAATTAAGATAATTTTAAAGTAACGAGTGGTGGCCTTTTAAATTTCCCCTTAGGCTAACATAGGATTTAGCGTACGACAAGAAGAATTACTTTATGTGATTTTTATCCTTAAGGATAATTTTTCCTTGCTTACTATCAGTTCTTCAATATACAAACTTCGTCGTAAAAACATGATTATTTTTACGTAAGAAATTTGGATAAACTAGATTTTATCAGATAGAATCCCATTTCAAAATTTATTTCCATCCAATTTAAATATATCTAATCAATTTCAATCTGATTCTATTTATAGCTGACCTCTAATAATCTATGAAATACGTCGAAATTCCTTAATACATATTTGCATTTATTTGAGGAATGTATATAAATGTAAAAAAACATTCAAAGTCAAAATTCGATTTTTGTGTATCTCAAATCTCTTTTTCTTATGATTTAGTTCTTTATCATTATAATGATGAACATAAATATTTTCATGTTTATTCTTTTACTTATGAAAATACTTTCTTTCTCATTGTAAGTAAAAACTTTAAGGACATAAAATTTTGTTCTTGTTTACAATTCGTTATTTGGATACAGTTATTGAAAAATAGTCATCAGTCATTTCTCTTATATTATTTTATCTTATTTAAAAGAAAATGGAAGAATGTTATGTATTCACCTTAATTAATGAAATTATGTTTTCCAGAAAAAAAAAAAAATTTTGAAAAATTTTCAGCAAAATTGAGGATTACCTGACTGTTATCCATAATAATCAAATTTATTCCAATACTTATTTACCAAATATATTTTTGTATAAAGGAAAAGAATGATTTAGAGACAACACGAAACCCGACTCTAATTTTAATTACTTTCTCTTACCCATAAGGTAGAGAAAGTATTGCGTTTGGGTCAAATTTTCGAAAGCGAGTTTTTGTTATATTTACATGTTCTGAGGTCCCCTGAATACGAAAATCATGTTTTTAGCAAATGGTCTGTGTGTCTGTGTGTGTGCCTGTCTGTTATCAGCATATCTCAAAAACAAATTAAGGCAGAAAGTTCAAACTTGGTATTCTAAATGTGTATCATATAAGGATGCTACGCTAAACTTTTCGTTAAGATCAAGCAAATGTTTCGTGTACAGGGACACTCAAAAGTATTCAAATACATTACGTCTGTGGGGGAAATTGCAGGTAAGTAAAGTTTAACATCCATAGACTGCACTAAACCAAATGAAACGAATATATATTTTTTGTAATAGAGATAGTCAACAGGGGAAAAAAAATTGTGTATGCAGGAGCCTCGCCTCCCCCCTTCGAGGGGAGTAAATTTTCATGATGGGTATCGTTCAAAAGAGCTCGCCAATACCTTTAAAACGAATGGTTGAACCATCGATCTGCAATAATTTAAAACAAAGTTATCGATTTTTTTTTTTTTTTTTTTTTTTTTTACTTTTAACGAAAAAAAACTTAGAAAAAAAAAACATTTTCTTTTTATATTGAGAATAAAATGGACTTTTTGGATATTTAGTGTTATACTACTTCTCTAATATGGAAATCGTCTGCATTATCATAAAAGATAATTTTTTTTAAATAATAATTTTAATAAATTATTTTTTAAAAACTGAATTATTTTTTAATAGCCGAATTAAATTCTTTATAAATGTAGGTGCATTAATGAAGCGGGGGGTTGAGGGGGACGGTAGCTCCGCTCACACAGAACTAATTATCATATAAAACTCTTCCGAAGCCTAATTTGAATTGTTTAACACAGGTTTACATAACAGTACTCGTTATCTTACCTATTAATCTGCAACCTGTATTTATAGTATTAAATTTCAGGGTAAGAGAAAGTCGTGTGAGAGACTCGCCAGATTATTGTTTATTGTTGACTCTAATTTTAATTATTGAACATGATTGCATATAAATAGAAAGTATTAGATTCGTTAAAATTTTCAAACGTTAGTTTTCGATGAATTTACACGTTTTGAGATGTCCTGAACACGACTTAACTGTTTTTTGTTTGTCTCTCTCTCTATATATGCGTATGTATGTGCACTTCAAACTATGCGGAAGCTGTACCTCCCGAACTAATGCACAAAATTTAAGCAAGCTTGGTATTCAATTATATCCTGACATAAACTGGTGCTGATTGCTGATTAAATGTAGGGATAGATGGCGCTGTAATCCCACTTTTTTCTAGATATTTAACGTTTCAGTATAGGACAAAATTTCGTATAAATTCACATAGTGCACTGAGGAAAAAAAAATACATATCGCCTTCATCTAGAATGAATAAATGGCCATTTTCTAAACCAATTAACTAGAAATATAGATTTCCGAGCTATGCGCATGAGGCACGCCAATAAACTGAATAGACGAAATGATTGAGAATTTCTAGTCTACACATTTCTAGATGATGAATAGAATCTGGTCATAAACCGAGATTATAGATGCTAAAACCTGCCTCTTGTGTTCGCATTTATTTGGAGATATTTTCAAATAGGTTTGACCTCGAGAATATAGACAAGCTATCTAGAATTCTAATAGGGGTTTTTAGAACTTGCTTTCAAAGGGGACTAGAATTTATAAGGATGACATGGTACAATTTTTTCTAGAGCCACAATTTAGATTCTAGAATGTCAGTTACAGATTTTTTTCGCAGTGTGAGAGTAATTTCTAACGAATGATTTTAAAATTAATATGAATTATTCATAATGATAAAAAAAAAAAAAAAAAAAAAAAAAATACACCTAGGAAAAAAACTGTTTGTGTATGTAGGAGCATCACCCCCCCCCCACCCCCGCTATTGTGGGAAGGTATTCCCCTCGGGCTGCAGATTTTAAATATGGGTATATTTCGAAAGAACTCGTCAGTAATTTTAAAACGAAGAATTGAACTATAGATCAGGGATAATTTAGTTGTCGTTATATATATACAGGGCCCGAAATTTCAGCTCGATTTCACTCGCCGAAAAAAAAGTTTTACTCGCTACAAAATAGGTTATCACATTTTTTTTTTTAAATACGCATTTTGGGGTTTTTTTTTTTTTTCCTAAGTACATCAAGTGCTTTTACAAATATGCCTAAAATTATATATATATAAAGTGTGTCGTATATCATCATGTCGCATAATCTCTATAATCAAAAATCATTATAATGCATTGCATTTGAGATTTGTAAAAGATTAAAATATCTATAAATGCAAAGAGTCATTAAATAAAGAAAGAAGAAGAAGAAAAAACTTCGTCAAATAATATCCTGTGAAAATCTTTTTATTATGAAAGATTAATCTTCATTATTTACCTATTTATTTATTTAACTTTTTACATCAGAAATGTCTTTTTCGTCGATTTTATTTTTATAATCAGACGGAATGTCGAAGAGTATAACTTGTTCATTGCTGTCATTTGAGATGGACATTTCAGAATAATTTTTTCGATAAAATTGTTGCTTACAAATTATAACGAGCACAAATCCTTGCCGTTTCAGCAAAAAACAAGAAAATGTGAACTGTTTTTTTTTTTTTTTTTTTTTTTTTTATCATTATTCAACAAAATAAACATAGGCAATATCTTTAGAAGGTCTCGGGCTTTTTTTTATGCGCCAATATCGCACAGGCAAACTTTCACATTTTTCTTCTCGGATAGTGGGCGACGGGCAAAGAGGCTCTCAGCTCGTCTATTCTCACTCTGTTTTAAGAAATCACAGTGGGAGAAACGAAACTGGCGAAGAAGTTAAAACTTTTATGCATGTACTAAGCAATTTTCCTTTCCTAGGATGGGACGATCGTCGGGCAGCGTGCACACAGACTCCGCACTCCGAGAAGAGAAAAAAGAGAGGTTAAATATGAGTTTATAACATTATAAAAATAATGTTTTCTGTCCCAGTATCGTGTAAGAATTCTGTCTTTAACTAGGCCAAATTTTCACTCGCCACAGAAAAAATTTCACTCGCCAATGGCGAGCTGGCGAGCAGAAATTTCGCGCCCTGATATATATATATATATACATATATATATGTATATATATTAGTTTCATTTTATGGGGGGGGGGGAAGAAGAAGAAAAACTTAGAAAAAATATCACATTTCTTTTGATGTTGTCACAAAATTGATTTTATTTCGCCCTTTAATGAGCTATACTTCTGTTACACAAAACTCGTCTGCATTCACAATTGAAAATAATTTTAATGGATAATAATTTAATAAATTTTTATTGCGTGAATTTGTAAAAGATTATAAGGGAAAAAGTCTTGTGTTGGCCATAACTTACTAGTTAAAATTACATTCCATGATGAATGCAGACAAATTTTATCTTAGAGAAGAATGACACTAAACGCTTGAAAACTAACTAGCTGAACTTTAGAAGAAATGCTTTTTTTCCCCCCTAAGGATTTATCATTATTATTATTATTATTATTATTATTAAAAATGAAAAATTCTATAACTTTGTTTAAAATTATCACAGATCTATAGTTCCACCATTCATTTTAAATATATTGATGAGTCTTTTTAAAGATATTCGTGGTACATCCCCCTCATGGGGGTAAGAGAGTGCACACACGTTTATTTTCCTAGTTTACTACTACTATACTATTAATAATTCATATTAAATTTACAACAAGCCTTCAAAATAGTTGTCATTATGCACATTTATATAAAATATTATCTGATACTGCAATGTTAAACATTCAGGGAAAAAAAGAAAAAAAAAAAAAAAAAAAAAAAAAAAAGAAAAAAAAATTAAATTACAGCGCCACCTGTTGAGTGATGGATTCCCATATATAATCAGCCCTAGTTTAGGTTATGACCTACCGGAATATTGTATTTGATTAAATTTCAGTAATTAGTTCGTGAGATATAGTGTTCATAATATTTATGATACACCCACAAACATAAACACGCACAAAGACAAACAGACACTTTTTTTTTTTTTTTTTTTTTTTTTTTAAATTAGCAAATAGTTTTCAGAATATCTCAAAGCGCGTAATTCCATTAAAAAGCGAGGATCGAAAATTGTCACGAATCCAATACTTTTATCTTATATATGTATATAAAAGAAAGCAAAAACTGAATAAACCCGACTAGCAACAAAACATTTTCATTCAACTCAATACAAAACAGCCTCAAAAAAATTTGATGCAGAACCAGTAAGACCAATAATACCAATAAGAATCAGTGTTGCCAGATATGGCGAATTTTTTATTCAATAATCACCAATAATTTTTACTTGTAACGTTTGCCTAAACAAAAACAAACAGACGTTTCTTTTTAAATTAACAAATAGTGTTCAGAATATCTCGATTCCATAAAAATATGGGGGTCGAAAATTGTCACGAATCCAATACTTTCATCTTATATATATATAAAGGAAAGGAAAAACTAAATAAACCTGACTAGCAACAAAATGTTTTCATTCAACTCAATACAAAACCGCCTCAAAAGAATTTGATGCAGAACCAGTAAGACTAATAATACCAATAAGAATCAGTGTTGCCAGATAAGGCGGATTTTTTATTCAATAATCCAATAATTTTTAATTGTAACGTTTGCGTAAACAAAAACAAACAGACGTTTCGTTTTAAATTAGCAAATAAAATTCAGAATATCTCATTTCCATAAAAATGTGGGGTGTCGAAAATTGTCACTAATCCAATACTTTCATCTTATATATATAAAGGAAAGCAAAAACTGAATAAACCCGACTAGCAACAAAACATTTTCATTCAACTCAATACAAAACCGCCTCAAAAATATTTGATGCAGAACCAGTAAGACCAATAATACCAATAAGAATCAGTGTTGCCAGATGTGGCGGATTTTTTATTCAATAATCACCAATAATTTTTAATTGTAACGTTTGCGTAAACAAAAACAAACAGACGTTTCGTTTTAAATTAGCAAATAAAATTCAGAATATCTCAATTCCATAAAAATGCGGGGGTCGAAAATTGTCACGAATCCTTATATACATCTTATATACAGGGTGGTAATAATTAAACGTCCCCTATAAACAGGATCCTGCAGCGCAAACAGGTGAACAGAATGCAACGAAATTTGGTATACAGACTATACACGAGATGCTCTCACGGAATTTCGAGAAAAAAAAATTAATTTTAAAATTTCCACTAGAGGGCGCTTTTTTCCGGAAAAACATGAAATTTAACACAATAAACGACCAAAACGCGATACAGAAACAATATGAACAAGAATTATGAGTAATAAAATGTAAAACCGAGAAAGTCTGTCAGTTCTAGAAAAAAAAAAATTGTCGAGATTTGCATGTTTGCGAAGAAGAGGAAACTTTATGCGAAACAGGTTAGGGTATAAAACGTTTGTAGACGTTGTCACGTTTTATGATAAGGTGCTCAGAAACTAGTCAATAAATGATAATATTGTTTCTGTATACCGTTTTGGTCGTTTATTGTGTTAAATTTAATGATTTTTCCGGAAAAGACGCCCTCTGCTGGACAATTTGGAACTTTTTTTTTTTTTCGAAATTCTGTGAGCGCATTTCGTGTATAGTCTATATACCAAATTTCGTTGAATTCCGTTCACCCGTTTGCGCTGTAGGACGCTGTTTATAGAGGAAGTTTAATTATAACCACCTTGTATATAAAGGAAAGCAAAAACTGAATAAACCCGACTAGCAACAAAACGTTTTCATTCAACTCCAATACAAAACCGCTTCAAAAAATTTGATGAAGGACCAGTAAGACCAATAATACCATTAAGAATAGTCACCTTAATAACCTTATACAAGATCGAAGGACGTAGATTTTTACATCAGTTCTAAATCAAAGTTCATTAATTTGGCAGTTTATTACAGGGAAATATCACAATGTAAGAAAGCGTTTGAAAATTTTAGAAAGCGTTACATCAGTAACAAAAACTTAACGGCCCATTTTTAGCTTTCAATGAATAAATTGGAAGCTGGCAAATCACTCCAATGGCAGATTGACGGGTAATGTCAAAAAATAATTCTGATACCCTTGCGTGAGTGAAAAAACCAATTCAGCCTTAACAGGAATCATTTATGATATATAAAGTAAAATAAAACAAAAACGGCTTATTAAAATAGCTATTGAATTCCTTATTATTTGATTTTTAGTCTGTTGTATAAAAATGACATTTCGTTAAATTCTGATTAGAATTAAAGAAATAATTATTTATATGAACAATTCTGCATCAATAATTCTGCAATGGGTTCTCTGTTTTGCTAATACAGCCACAGTCTTACGGAAGAAATTAATGTGCTACATGCGAATAATGACACAGGTGTGCCACCAAAAAGTTGTAAAAGATTTGTTTACTTTTCTTATACATTTTGAACATCTGAAACAAAACAATATATATATATAGTAAAAGTTTCCTCATGTTCTTTTTTTTTTTTTTTTTTTTTTTTTTTTCAAAACCTATAGTTAAATTTTGCATGAAAATATAAAATATGCTACTCTTTACTATTGATCATACCTACCAACCTACTAATTAATATTCCGGAAGATTTTTAGAACCCGCCCCTTTTTCCACATCACTTTATTTTTAGAGAAATATTCATCAAATATAATTACGATTAAATAAGAAGAAAAATACTCTAAAAAAAGACTGGTGGGGGAAAAAAAAAGGGAAAGAAAGAAAGGCGGGTTCTAACAGTCTTTCGAATATTAATTAGTAAGTTCATAGGTATGCATTGGTTATAAAAAGCATATTCAATAATTATTTTTAAACAATATTTACAATACTTAATCTAAAAAGTAACAGGGTTCGTATTCCCCGCCCTTCTTCCAGGTCATTTTTAGGAAAAAAAAGCTTTCGTCTTTATTGCTTATACAATATTCTCTATCCTATTTAATTACGACATTTCTGCATAAAATTATTGGTGGCATAAAAGTTAAAAACTTCTCATCGCTGAAAACAGAGTTGCCAACATTTTAATTTGTTACGGAGTATTTTAGCTCCGCCTTTATTTCATACTCATTTTTTTTTTTTTTTTTTTTTTTTTTGTTTAATCTTAGCTATATATTGAGGGAAAAAGACATTCTATAAAAAAAAGTGGTGTGAAATACAGGTGGAGCTAAAAATGCTCCGGAAACAATTAAAATGGTGACAACTATGCTGAAAGTGACCGGGAAAAAGGGGAGGGGGAGGAGTACGATTCCTGAATAACCCAAAATGGAAACACGTCCTTCCAGCTCATTCGGAAGGGTAGGTTGGTTTCTTTTTCCTTATCAAGTAGCCGCCATTTTGTACAAAATGGCAGTTACAAAACAAATTATGAATAGACTTGGTAAAAATTGATGTGGGCTATGTACCTACGGAGTTTTAAGCAAATCGTTTCATAAATACATTTTTATGTGAATTTAAAATTTTCAGATGGCCGGTACTTGAAAATAAGATATCAGACCAAGTTGGCAAACAAATATATCAAATGCATTTGTGAGATAAGACTACTGTACAAATTTAGTTCGAATTAGTTCTGAATGTCAAAAGATATCGTGTTGAAAAATTAAGTGGTCGCCACCTGGATCAAAATTGAGTAGCAAGTTGCTCAGTGAACTAATTGAAGATATTTGTAAGATAAGTCCACTGTCCAACGTTGGTTCAAAGCAATTAAGTATTTCAAAAATTATCGTGATAAGAAATTTTCAAGTGGCACCGTGATTTCAAGTGGCAACCACTTGGAAACAAAAAAGCAGAGTGAGATGCCCAGCGAACTTATCTGAGATATTTGAATGATATGTGAGGTAATACATTTGAATGGTGATGATGAGGTAATGATTTGAATGATTTGTGAGGTAATACTTTAGTGTACCACTGGTACATAGAGGCCGAAAAAAATATATAAACTTTTAAAAAGTATAAAAAAATATTTTTTCTTTATATTTATTATATTTTTTCTAAGATTGATGGGAGATACATGAAGCAATATAGGAACTAATTGTGACATACGTGAAAATAGTGAAAAATGCCAAATGAAAACAGCGCAAACACTCTAAAAAATCCTTTTTGGAACAAAAACGGCTAAAGTGATTAAAGTTATACTGACAGAGCTCGTAGTCTCCATCCTTTTTTTATGACACTCTGAGAGATGAGAGATTTCCATTTTTGTTGCTACCACTATTTTTATACAATAGTTTATATCATATTTAATCACGGCTCATTTCTATAAAAATACGGTAAATACTTCTGTGTGAAAATAGTGGTATTAAAAAAGACGCAAATTTCTCCTATTTCAAAGTTCCTTGGAAAAAAGGTGGAGACTTCGAGCTCTGTACTGCCATAGCCTCCTAAACTAGATGCCTTCCGCATGGCTTGGAAACTTGGTGGTAGACAGTGCCGCCTGGTACAGATTGAGCGACTTTTTTATTCAACAGCTACCAAAAATTTTTAAAAATGGGATTTGATATACATAAAAGGCGAATAGAATCGAAGAAACGTCAATTTTATATATCATATATCACTTTTTAAAATTATTGGTGACTTGAATAAAAAGGAGCGCAATCTGTACCAGGTGGCACTGTCTACCGCTTGAACTTTTGCCAAGTTTCCGAGCCACGTGGTAGGCAACTAGTTTAGGAGGCTATGGTACTGTATACTTGTCAACCAAACTCGGAAGATTGTTAGCCCCGCCTCTTTCTGCCTATTTTTTCACACCAGTTTTTTTTTTTTTTAGAGTACTTTTCTTCTTATTTAGTCTCAAATATATTTGAAGGTAATTACTCTAAAAATTAAGTGGTATACAAAAAGGGGCGGGAACTAACAATCTTCCGGGTTAGGTTGGCAAGTATGATACTGAGAGTAAAGTGGGGTATATATACGTTCTATTCTTATAAATGCTTTTGACATGTCTTCCATAAATTCGATTTTACACGCTTTTTAAACTGATGGTACTTTAAAATATAGGGTTAGATATAGGGAAGATAAAGGGTTAACTTCAAACATTAACACTTTTTGCCTACCAGAAAATTTTAATAGTTTTTTATATATATTTCTGTAACAGTTTTCACTAAATAAATATAATGATTGTTTCTATTAACCCTTAACGCTCGGCATATTTTCCTATTTTGAACAGTAAGGCACGCCTTTTGGCATTCCTTTAAAACGTCACACGTATAGTTTCCTATTTACTACCTTTTGGATATCGAAATGTTGTAATAATTTGTTTTATTTTACTTCATCATTAAATAAAATAAATCTTTCTGTTAAAATTTTTCGGTAGCCGAATGGTAGCCTATAGTTACACGTTTTAGAAAAATAATATTTCGTTTGCAGAGGAACACCTTTAAGGCGTGGCTCGATTTTTTAATGTCCCCTCAGAAGGGACATACGAGCGATAAGGGTTAAAATTTCCCGGTAGCGAAAAGTACTAAAGTTAGCAACTATGATTCACAGAGTGTAATAGTCTGAATTTCCAATTGTTATCTCAACCTGAGTACCAGAATTTGCCAAGCCCTCCGTTAACATTTAATATGCGTTAATATATACATTTAATATCTACATTCTTACAAATAGAATTTAAGATCTGCAATAATAATAATAATAAAAAAGAGTTAATGATTAATTTTAGCTTAACAAAAGAACTCTGGTTGAATCTCCAGTTGATATGGTAATCTGAATAAATATTGGGTTCTTCGGAAAGTAATTTCGTTTTTCTCAACAAAGGATTTAATTGTATTTTTTTCACACCATCTTCACAATTAAGCTGCATTACCATTACAGAGCTGCCAACCTAATCCGGCAAATTGTTAACGCCTATTGAAAAACGCCCCTTTTTCTACACCACTTAATTTTTAGAGCAATTCTCTTCAAATGTATCTATGATGAATTAAGTAGAAAAATACTCTAAAAATTAAGTGGTGTAGAAAAGGGGCGGTACTAACAATTTGCCGGATTAGGTTGGCAGCTCTGCCATTACATATTGTGACAGCTGATATAGCAAGGCTTACTTGTGAAAAAGTTCTTTTTATTCTGCTCAATAGATTTTGATTGGTACCCTATCAAATAAAGAAAATCGGAAGCGACATTTTCGGCATATTTTGTTTTTGCTATCAAAAAGGCGAAAATATTGTTCAAACAAAGAAAAAAGTATACGATGTGTATACAGAAAATTTATTTAAAGAACGTCAGTGTCAAAACTGGTTGAGCAAATTTTGTTCCGGCAATTTTGACGTTGAAGATGCATTACGTTCTGGAAAACCAGTTTATGCTAAGAAAGACAAAATAAAGTATTGATTTATGAAAACTGTCAAATAACAACTCGTGAGATCTCTAAGAAAAAGATCAAAGGGAAGAATATATAATTTAATAAAATATTTATGCTATATAAGAAAATCATCTTTCATTTTCAAATTAAAAAACGAAATTATTTTCCGAACAACACAATACATCCATACAAGTCGAAATTTAAAATCTGGGGGTCTATTTAAAACAATGAACAAATCAATATCCATTACTTTAAAATACGCTGAATAAAATTAAGAAAATTTTGATTGAAATTTTTGTTCCGGCAATTTTGACGTTGAAGATGCATTACATTCTGGAAAACCAGTTTATGCTAATGAAGACAAAATAAAGTATTGATTTATGAAAACTGTCAAATAACAACTCGTGAGATCGCTAAGAAACCGATCAAAATGGAGAATGTATAATTTAATAAAATATTTAAACAATATAAGAAAATCGTCTTTCATTTTCAAATTAAAAAAAGAAATTATTTTCCGAACAACGCAATACATCCATACAAGTCGAAATTTAAAATGTGGTCTATTTAAAACAATGAACAAACCATTTTAAAATACGCTGAATAAAATTAAGAAAATTTTTATTGGAAATTTTGTTCCGGCAATTTTGACGTTGAAGATGCATTACGTTCTGGAAAACCAGTTTATGCCAATGAAGACAAAATAAAGTATTGATTTATGAAAACTGTCAAATAACAACTCGTGAGATCGCTAAGAAAAAGATCAAAGTGGAGAATATATAATTTAATAAAATTTTTATAAAATATAAGAAAATCATCTTTCATTTTTAAATTAAAAAACGAAATTATTTTCCGAACAACGCAATACATCCATACAAGTCGAAATTTAAAATCTGGTGATCTATTTAAAACAATGAACAAACCAATATCCATCACTTTAAAATACGCTGAATAAAATTAAGAAAATTTTGATTGACATATTATTAGAAGATTTCAAAACTGTCAAGTCATTACACAAGGCGGGGCGTAAACTTTTACAGATCTGCTATTTGTAAGAAACTAATCCCTCCCACATGAATAAAAAATAAAATCTACTACTAACAAATATCATTTTCGACATATGAAATAGCATGTAAACTAAACTTAAAAGATGAAAGCTACTTGTTTTAAAGGAAATGTAAGACAACTCAAATGACATATCGCCTCATTATTCGAACTCCCGTCTGTCTTGTAAAGGACAGTCCGTCAAACCTGGTTCCAAAGAGTTTGGAATGTGTCACAAACTTTTAGTTTAGCAATGACGTTTCTAGAGTTTTAAAGAGAGAGACTTTATCTGTCTACACTTTGAATAGATGGAGAACAAACATTTTGGTGACAGCTTTCTTCTTAAAGCTTCGCGTTCTTTTGATTTTAGATCTGTTTAAAACAAACAACGCTGTTTTAGGAGAGGACAATTTTAAAAATACTTATTTGAATTAAATATAACTACATTTTTTTTTTTTTTCAGATTCTTTTAAAATGAGTAATTTGAAATTTTCAGACGCTGTGATGAAATAATGTAAGTTTTTTATAAGATTAAACTAAAGTAACTTTCTTTGATGATAATATTTTAAATCGTAAAACTGCCTGAAATATTTGAAAGAAAAATACAGAAAAAGTGATTGTGTAGTTAATTGAATTTTGTCTTATACTGATTATTAAAATATATTTAAATATATCAAAAGTCTTGTTTCAATTAATATTTTTTTCTCAATTAATTTTATATAAAAATATTTTGAGGGTTTTTTAATAATGTATTCAAAGCTGCCAATTTCTACGACTTTAATACCATTTTTTTTAAGTAAAAAATTTTGCTTTAGTTAATAATGTGAAATTGTTGCAAAAACTTATAAAAAGTTTCTGTTTCAAATTACACTGCGCTGCAAAAAAAAAAAAAAAAAAAAAAAAAAATCCAGCCCTGATACCATTTTTGCTGATACTTATGTAAAATGACCCCCTGAACCCGAATATGACTACAATTTTGCCCAGTCACCCACAGTTTTCTAGGGACACAAACCCCTCCCCCAATTTTTATCACTGTTCGGTAATTTTATGACCATAAATTTAATTTGGAGAATGAAAAAAGAATTCGTTTAACACTTAAAAACAAAAAAATACAATGTTTAATAAATAAGATTAATAATAGATTTAAAAATTATAAGAAATGTAATACATAATTTCAGTGGCAAATCCCCCCCCCCCCTCCCCTAAATTTTCCCCTTGCCGCAAATGTTGATGTTTTAGAATTTTCCAACTCTGTAGCTCCTCAGAAGATATTTAACAGTTAAAATATTCCTCCCCCCCCGTCTAAAAATCAAATTTATAGCCATAAATTTATCGAAAGTGATAAAAATAGGGGACCGTCCCTAACAAACGGTGGGCGATAGGGCAAAATGGACGTCATATTCTAATTCAGGAGGTACTTTTACTTAAGAATTTGCTAAAATAGTTTTGGGGCAATTTTCATGCCGAGCAGTGTTATCGGTGATAAAAACCTATAGCACTTAGCAACTATAAAATCCTTAACACAAGACTGTCCAAGCAGTCAAAATGACTGCTTTTGGATAATATAGATATCAAAAACAAAGAGGGGAGTATAATAAATACAATTTTTAATAAACGCACTTGTCTCATAAAT
This sequence comes from Salticus scenicus, assembly GCA_963930645.1. NCBI lineage: Eukaryota > Metazoa > Arthropoda > Arachnida > Araneae > Salticidae > Salticus > Salticus scenicus. Next base: position 118,903,108 of record OZ005660.1, on the reverse strand, counting down.
ACATAAGAAATCGTATCATTAACATAAAGAAGCAGCGAACAGATTATATTTTATCGCAAACCCGTGCGAAACTTTTTGCACTTTTTTTTTTTTTACATTTAAAATTTGAAACTCATAAATTTTTAAAGGTAGTTAAGTTATTATATTAGAATTAAAATAATATTGATGAATGAAACACTAATGAAGCTAGTCTGGAATGACCTTGAACATTTCGTAATCGCTTACGTGCACTTGATTGCTCTGGCGTTCCACTAGCCCTTCCAAAATCCAAATAGCTTTAAATGTTTCAGGATTTCATTTCCTAGCCACATTAAAAAAAAATTAAAAATGCCATTAAACGGCGCGTTCAAAAATAAACAAACAAAACTTGCTAAATAAAAGTTGATTTTTTTTTTTTTTTTTTTTTACGCGATAGATTCATTAATTTTTCTATGACATCAGATTTTGTGTGAAATTACTCAAAAAATTAAATATTTTAATTTAAAAATTATTGAAATTACTCAAAAAATTAAATATTTTAATTTAAAAATTATTAATTTTAATTATATCAGAAATTACTTTTGAAACAAAAGGAAACGGTTTGCGTTATTTCAAATTAATCGAAAACTTAATACATATTTAAACCGTTAGTAGTCGCTAGTTGGTCGATTTGCCGCCCATCCTTCAGTTTTTCCAGATTTTTTTATTCAATAGCCACCAAACATTTTTAGAAGTGGCATTTGATCACATCACTTCTTAAAATTATTGGTGACAGTTAAATAAAAAGTTTGCAATTTGTAATAGGTGGCGCTGTCTATAGCGACTACTAACAGGTTAAGAACGTTTTTAAAAATCAGTGATAAAAATTACGTGAATTAGATTAAATTTTTGTATACCATGATTCCAAGAAATTTGATCTCCCATGATGTCACTTTCGTATCGTAGAGACAAAATTTAATCGTAAATGGTCCCCGTTAAAGAAATATTTTATTGATTTTAAAATTTTTTATAATTATTCTATTAACACTGCTGAAACTCTTATTCTTAATGAATTCAGAGGGTTACCGAAATTTACAAGTCGTACACTCACCTTGTCATTCCTTATTAGAGAAGCGAATTTTCTGAAAGAAGATACTTTCGTGTTAGAATACACAGAGGTAAAACTTTTCAGGGGCTACCATTGGATTCAGGATTTTTGAAAATTTTACAGTCTGAGAAATTCTTGTTAATTGGCTCAGGGAGCTCAAGCCTTTCCCCCCCCCCTTTATTGATCATTACAAAATTTTCTTTTATTGTCAAATGAAAGAATCACCACTTTATAAATAAAAATTTATGTCTCATCGTCATAATTAGGGATATTTTATAATTAATACTAATAATTATCGAATATTAGTATCTAATTATTATTTGATTATCTTAAGATTCAGAAATTTTTTGAGCCCCTCCCATGACTTTTGAATTGCTACGCCCCTGAACTTGGCATTTCAATGAAATTTAATTGAAAAAAAGATTAAATTGCTATTATTCCAAAAAAAAAAAAAAAAAAAAAACAGGTTTTGTCAAATATTATTAATTACAGGAGTATAACGGAAATTTGTTAGTATTATATATCATAACAGTAAAGTTATCAAATGTGAGAATTTAAATAAATTAATTTTTTTTTTCTTTTGATACCGTAAAAATATTTAAATTTCTGTAATAGATGTATTTTTCCCAATGGACTAAAAAAATGAAAATTATGTTATGAGTTATAAAATCACTCCGATTATTTTGAATAATTATTTTTCTTTCTCCTTTCTCTTTGAATATAAAAGAAAAATGCTGAATTCAATGAAATATTGATTTCTAATAGCTCGAAATTTCAATAGACCTATTATAACAGGGGACGGAGCATTATTTTATTTTTTATTACGTGAATATAAGAAAGTGTGGTAAAAAATGAGACAGCTGTGTGTAAGCAAAATGTTAACATTTTTCACAATTATCTCCTTATCTGCGATTATTTAATTTGAATCTTTTTCTTTCTTTCTTTTTTTTTTTTTTTAATTATTAAATGATAAAACATTACATTTTCAGCTTTTCAACTCCATCTTATTTAATTTTAATTTTTAATTTAATTTAATTTAATTTAATTTTTTAATTTAATACATTTTTTCTACAGCGATAAGTATAATTCTGATAAATTATTTTAAAAATATCATTGAATTTTTTGTTTTAGATAATGCATGGAATTTTTATTACATATATTTTTTATTTATTTATTTATTTATTTAAGAACTAAAAATAGCAGTTATAAGAATTTAAAAAAAAAAAGTAAAAAAGTAAAAAGTAAAAAGTACGAAACATTAAATTATAAGAAAAACTTTACTTGTGAAATATAATTCTCATTTTACATCAGTTTTGTTGTTTTTTACAAAACATCTAATCACTATTGTTTTCGAGAAAATATGTTTTATATACAAAACAACCTAACTTTTAACGGGAAATATAAATTGTAAAAAGAACTTTAAAAAATAAGTAAAGAGAACGCATAGTTTAAAGCTTGACGAGGAAATTTCAATGTTGGCTAGTTTGGTTAGTTCGGAGGATTTTTTTATGAGTGATCTTTGCTACACAAAAAGGTTGTCATTGTCCCGCCCACTGTAATAATAGATCTATGGAAATTTCAGTAAAAATTGATAAAATAAATAAATAATAAATAATAAATAAATAAATTGTTATTATTTGAAACAAAAAGCAGCTCAAATTAAGTATTTTTTAACAAGTTTTCGATAATTCAGGGTGTGCCAAAAGTCCCTCCCACCCCTCTTAACTCATAAATGAGTCGGAATTATGAAAAATGAGGAAACATGTGTTAAATAAATTTGGACCTCTTTTGGTGCAAGAAGCTTGAGCGTGGAGGGGGGGGGAGTAGGGCAGGGGAGCCGCTAGGGAGGGCAACTTTAAAATTTCAAATGGGAAGGTATATCTTGTGATACATCCCTAAAAGCGTTTTTTCAAAACAATGAATTTTATATAAATAGTTTCGCCCTACGATGATTATTAAAGGAGATACTTCAGTTTTTAGACTTTTGAAATGTGGATTTAAAATTCATGTATCCCCTTTAATAATCATTGCAACAGAAAACTACTTATATCAAATTCATTGTCTTGAAGAGACGTTTTCAGGAATGCATCACGAGATATACCTTCCTGTTTGAAATTTTAAAATTGCCCTCAATGGCAGACCCCAAGCTCCCCGGGGCGGCACTACTACTATCCCCTTTCCCGGGCCTAAACATTTTTGGGCAAAGTATTATTTGTGATACATCCCTGGAAACGTCTCTTCAAGACAATGAATTTGATGTAAACAGTTTTGTCCTGTAGTGATTATTAAGGAGGATACATAAAAATAAAATTCACATTTCAAAAGTTTAAAAACTCATGTACCTCCCTTAATAATCATCGTAGGGCAAAATTATTTATATCAAATTAATTATTTTGAAGAGACGTTTCAAGGGATGTCACAAGATATACCTTCTTATTTGAAATTTTAAAGTTGCCCTCCCAAGCTAACCCCCCTACCCCCCCCCCCCGCCCCGGGACCAAACTTTTTTCACCAGAAGAGGTCTCTCTCGAATTCTGAAGACATATTTCGCCATTTTTCACAATTTCGACTCCTCTTTGAGTTAGGAGGGGGGAGGGGGAGACATTTGGTATATTTTAAAATGACCCTGTATATTTTAAAATGTCACATACATGTGGAATTCTTAAGCTATCCCCAATTTAATGATATTAAATTTTAAACTTATTTATTGTAAAATTATAATTAATTTACAAATAATTTTGACTTTAAAAAAGAAATGTAAAAAATATAAACTTTAATAATTTATTAAAGTTTTATTATCACTGCTCATTAACTTGTAAATAAAACTCTAAAAAAAGAAAGAAAAAAAGAAAAGAAACATAGTTTTACATTAATATTGGTAACCAGCACTGTGCTAAAAAAGACATTCTATCAAAAGTAAATGATTTTTTAAATATTATTATGATTATTATGATTATTATTATTATAACAGCAATATTACTTTGTCGAAACTGAAAAAGTATTTTCTGTAAAAAAATCTGTTTCCGCGGTTTTAATGGCATCAAAATAAGCTGCTAAACCTTTTAAATACAAAATTATAAAACAAAGATTAGAGACTTGAATTCCTTTTAAATGATAAATTTTTCTTCAGGTGGAGCTAGCTGCCCAGGTGCATGACGAATGGCGATTATTTATTTTTCTTGCCCTTTTGCCAAGCGATAGCGTAATTATGCATAACCTTCTCATAAATCTACCAGGAGAAAAGCCGAGAAGCATCTTTCCAATAACCCTGGAATACGTCATAATGACGGATAGTCCTTATTTTTATCGTAGTATGATAAAGCACAAGTTCTTCTTCATGGCATTTTTTTCCTCTGTTAAGAATTGTCAATTATTATTAATTTCAGGAGTAAATAAAAAATTAATTAGTACCATATGTCAACATAGCATGGCTTTAAAATGTGACATTTTGATTGATCCTGTTTATTAATTCTTTTGATACGTTAAAAAAATATTTACGTTTTTATGATACGTTTACTTTTTCGTGATGAAAAAAATAATAAGAAGAATCAGAATTATCAATTTAAAAAATAAATAAATAAATAAATAAAAATAAAAAATCATTCTGATTAATTTAATAAGGTGCTTTTTTACTTGCCGAACATACATACATGAATGTAAGGAAATTATTGTAATCACGTCGAAAATCCAACTTCGAAATTTTGGTGTTTCTATACATTCTGAGGTCCCCTGAGTTCCTTTTTTATGTTTTTACGTTAGTGTATGTATGTGTGTGAGTGAACACGAAAACGTTTAAACGCTTTGTTAGAATGAGCTGAAAGTTGGTATGCATGTTATAAATCACCATAGCACGAACACTTATTGATTTTGGGGAATCTACAGTCCTTCTCATAATTATAAGGACACCCGTTTTTCTATATTAACTAAACACTGAACACTATTATTTAAACAAATATATTTTTTATTAATTTGAATTTCATTAATAGACTATATTTAAAAAGTTCTATCGTTTTTCTATCTTAAAAATCTTTAAATATGGTAAAAAGATGATTTTTCAGGTGTTCACAATTATAAGGACAGCTCGAATTTCAGTAATTTTTTTCAGTTATTCTTGAAATTAATATTTTATGGGGTCTCTTTTTAGGGTTAAACAGTCAGACATTCTCTGTGGTATATATACATATATACATATTTTTTTAATATTCAGTTTCAATACCATTTCATATAGCATATATGATATTCTTAATACATTTAAACTATTTAAAATTGCTTTCCACTTGCATGCACTTTTCTAATATCATAAGTTAAGGTTTTTTCAACTTTTAGGCCATGGGAAAGGCAATAATACAGAAGTTTCTTTCTTCAAACTATTTCCTATCGCTCTAAAAGTAGAGCAAAAATGTAAGTCTTGTTGAAAAAAAAATATTATTACCCTTCAAAATCTAACACAACTCTGATAATTCCACGTTTAAAATTTGCGGATATTCTCTTGATGTTCATAATAATAGAAAAAATTACTAAATTCATTCTGCCTTCAGTAGAAGCAGCTCCCCAGAGCACCATAGATCCACCTTTAAAATGCCCGATTCATATCTGCCTTTAAAAAATCTGCTCTGTCTTTCGCTATCTTCAGATCGTGCCAGTAACTGTTAAAACCATTTGATTAATCAAGAATAAAATGTTTTTCATCCGAAAATGCAACATTTTACCATTTAATATTGTCTTTATTCAACTTTAACGAAGACGTTCTTTCCCCCATTAAATGCTTATTGATTACTACAGGTTTTTTATTCCTTTTAACATATTATTAATTATTTTAAACATGCACAAATGTGGACCCCAACCTTTCGTTAAAAATTACGAGCAAATTCAGCAGCAGTCATTATGAGTAGAACATTAAGAGGAATTATGAGACTTCGATCTCTGTAAAACAACTATGGTTTTGCATCAGATCTCTCTCCTATCGAACCAGCAATTCAACGTTTGATCACATTTCCTTCAGCAATTTTAGATCTTCGAATTTCATTAGAAATTTGGCGGATTGAAATTATCCTTCAACATAAAACACACATTTATCATACTTCACTACATGAACGTTCTTTTTTTCGAGGAATTATCAGTAATGTCTGTCCAAGAATAATTGAAGGCTTATATATGAATTAATCTAGCCCAGTAGTTAACGAATTCACATGTCAACTGTAATTTATCAGCTTGCAAGTTAAATAAAATGAAAAAATCTTGATTGTCCCTATAATTATGAACACCTAAAAACGTGGAGAAAAAAATATTTTGCATTATTTTTTATTAATTTTGTTTCATATTAAAAAAATTATAACAGTTTTGATTTTTAGAATACTAGATACATTAAGTGCACTTAGTATAATCTTGTTCACAATCATTTTTACATTGTTATTTCAAAATATAAAGTGTCCTTATAAATATGAGAAGGAGTGTAGTATCACTTATAGTTTTTTACAGGGACACAAAGAAAAATTATTTATCATTAGGGCGTATGGGCCAAAATTTTTAAAGTGTCATAGCGTCAAAACGCCTCATTCGATTGAGCTGAAAATTCATACACATACTATAGGTCACTGTCTCAAGAAATTTATAGATTTCGGTGAATCTAGCGCATATAGAATTTTACAGAGCACTATGAAAAATTCTTTATCATGAGAAAAAATAATAATGAAATAAAACTAAGACTATTTTGCTTTTTAAGTAATCTATATGAAATTACGAACAATGGATAAAAATTTTTTACATTTGTAGGAACAAAGTCCCCCCCCCCCCAAGCAATTTTTCATTATTGGTATCTTTCAAAAGCGCTTGTCAATATTTTTAAAACAAATGGCTGCACAATCGATCTGTGATAATTTAAATAAAGTTATCGATCTTTTTCATTTTTAACCAAAAAAAAAAAAAAAAATGATAATAATAATAATAATAATAATAATAATAATAATAATAATAATAAATAAGTAAATAAAAAAATACGTGTGGCACTCGGGGACTGCCGCGATAAAGCTATTGCATAGCATTTTTTTATCAACTTATGCAATTATAATTATTTATTTATTTTATTTATGCAGTATTTTTTTTTCTTTGATATTAATTCAAGTTACACTTTTTGAGCGTGGTGACCAATAAGAAAACAAATTTTTTTCTTTTATTGAATAAATGAGAATATATCCGCAATGAGAATATATCAAAAATATCCGCAATCGATTTGTAGGTATCGAAAACCTCGATGTACCAAATTTGAATGATCTAACACTATTTTTTGAGAAAAGGTATTTTTATAGGTTTTTAAAGGCCTGCAAGTCGAATGGGGATATTCAAGTTTTTTCTTTGATATAATTTTAAGTTACACTTTTTGAGCGTGGTGACCGATAAGAAAACAAATTTTAATAGAGAAAAGGTATTTAATAGGTTTTAAAGGCTTGCAAGTGGAATGGGGATATTCAAGTTTTTTCTTTGATATTAATTCAAGTTACACTTTTTGAGCGTGGTGACCGATAAGAAAACAAATTTTAATAGAGAAAAGTTATTTAATAGGTTTTAAAGGCTTGCAAGTCGAATGGGGATATTCAAGTTTTTTCTTTGATATTAATTCAAATTACACTTTTTGAGCGTGGTGACCGATAAGAAAACAAATTTTAATAGAGAAAAGGTATTTTAATAGGTTTTAAAGGCCTGTAAGTCGAATGGGGATATTCAAGTTTTTTTTAATATTAATTCAAGTTACACTTTTTGAGCGTGGTGACCGATAAGAAAACAAATTTTAATAGAGAAAAAGTATTTAATAGGTTTTAAAGGCTTGCAAGTCGAATGGGGATACTCAAGTTTTTTCTTTGATATGAATGATATATGAATGAGATAACAATAATGATAAGATAACAATAATGATAAGAAAACAAATTTTAATAGAGAAAAGGTATTTTAATAGGTTTTAAAGGCCTGTAAGTCGAATGGGGATATTCAAGTTTTTTCTTTAATATTAATTCAAGTTACACTTTTTGAGCGTGGTGACCGATAAGAAAACAAATTTTAATAGAGAAAAGGTATTTAATAGGTTTTAAAGGCTTGCAAGTCGAATGGGGATACTCAAGTTTTTTCTTTGATATGAATGAGATATGAATGAGATAACAATAATGATAAGATAACAATAATGATAAGAAAACAAATTTTAATAGAGAAAAGGTATTTAATAGGTTTTAAAGGCTTGCAAGTCGAATGGGGATATTCAAGTTTTTTCTTTGATATAATTTTAAGTTACACTTTTTGAGCGTGGTGACCGATAAGAAAACAAATTTTAATAGAGAAAAGGTATTTAATAGGTTTTAAAGGCTTGCAAGTCGAATGGGGATATTCAAGTTTTTTCTTTGATATTAATTCATGTTACACTTTTTGAGCGTGGTGGCCGATAAGAAAACAAATTTTAATAGAGAAAAGGTATTTAATAGGTTTTAAAGGCTTGCAAGTGGAATGGGGATATTCGAGTTTTTTCTTTGATATTAATTCAAGTTACACTTTTTGAGCGTGGCGACCGATAAGAAAACAAATTTTAATAGAGAAAAGTTATTTAATAGGTTTTAAAGGCTTGCAAGTCGAATGGGGATATTCAAGTTTTTTCTTTGATATTAATTCAAGTTACACTTTTTGAGCGTGGTGACCGATAAGAAAACAAATTTTAATAGAGAAAAGGTATTTTAATAGGTTTTAAAGGCCTGTAAGTCGAATGGGGATATTCAAGTTTTTTCTTTAATATTAATTCAAGTTACACTTTTTGAGCGTGGTGACCGATAAGAAAACAAATTTTAATAGAGGAAAGGTATTTAATAGGTTTTAAAGGCTTGCAAATCGAATGAGGATATTCAAGTTTTTTCTTTGATATTAATGAATAAGATAACAATAATGATAAGAAAACAAATTTTAATAGAGAAAATGTATTTTAATAGGTTTTAAAGGCCTGCAAGTCGAATGGGGTATTCAAGTTTTTTCTTTGATATTAATTCAAGTTACACTTTTTGAGCGTGGTGACCGATCAGAAAACAAATTTTAATAGAGAAAAGGTATTTAATAGGTTTTAAAGGCTTGCAAGTCGAATGGGTATATTCAAGTTTTTTCTTTGATATTAATTCAAGTTACACATTTTGAACGTGGTGACCGATAAAAAACAAATTTTAATAGAGAAAAATATATTATAGTTTTAAAAAATTAAAGAACACGCTTTTATAGAAATGTGAACTAAAAAGCACAAAATATCTATCTTAGTATTAAAATTCAGGGTAAGAGAAAATCGTGTGAGTGACACACCGTAATATTTACATACATTTAAATCTTTAATTAAAATAACTTAGAATTAACAAAAACCTTTTTTTTTTAAACTTCCCCTCACGGGGATCGAACGCTGGACCTTTAGGTTCGTAGCGCGTCGCCTTACCTCTACGCCATAGCGTTCACGTAGGGGAAGTATTTTTTTTACAATATAAATTCTTTGTTTGCTCCCAGAGAAGTTACAAACAAACATACATATATACATACATACATACAGGTGAAGCTAATAAAAGCGTGTTAAAAAATACTGCATTTGTGATAATAATAAAATGTATGTATATAGAGTACTCACTCATTTTCTTTCACTATTTTTTCATCACTTTCTTCATTAATAAATGCACTTT